>JACCIX010000896.1:0-96066 GCA_025506515.1 Flaveria trinervia | reverse complement strand
CTGATCCTAACAGATCCCTTCATCAACCATCTCACTGAATTTTCCCTCCTGAGTCTTCTTCAGCAGGGTGCAAGGAGCGCCAAACGGCTCGAGATATTCCAAGTTAGGTTCACGTCACTGTAATAACTTGTAGCATGTTTTTCCATGGCGTTTAACTACCAGAACTCGACTAAGAGTATAACATGCATTTGCCACTACTTCATTCCAAAATTTGATAGGCAGTTTCGAGTCTGCCAGCATTGTCTGTGCCGTCTCTATCAAGCTGCGGTTCTTTCGTTCAGCAACGCCGTTCATCTGAGGGGTATAGGCTGAGGTAAATTGATGCACAATTCCCTTTTCCTTGCAATATGCCTCCATCCTCTGATTCTTAAACTCGGTTCCGTTGTCTGAGCGCACCTGTCGTACCTTCAGCTTGTATAGGGATTCCAATGTAGTTACCAATTCCTTGAAGGATTCAAAGGTTTTTGATTTCAATTTGAGAAACATTACCCAAGAGAACCTTAAGTAGTCACCAGTAACTACATAGCAATACAAGTCGCCAGCGATGCTTCTTGTACTGACTGGACCAAACAGATCCATGTGAAGAAGCTCAAAAGGAAGGTCTATAGAATGAACTTTGTTTTCCTTATGAGACTTCTTCGTATGTTTACCCTTTTTGCATGCAACATAGAAATCTGGGAGTTGGAAGTTTTTGACATTTACTCCCCTCACAAGATTATTCTGGATCAAGTGATTCATTTTTTCTCGGATTTATGTGTCTCATTCTCCTATGCCAGGAGACGGAGTCCTTCTCAGTAGCTTTGGACAAGAAACATTGGACTTCAGTATCCATTGTGGATGCCTTTGAGAGATCCAAGACGTAAAGATCATTATATCTTGAAGCTGACATTAGGATCTTGTCCTCCGGGATCATGTATTCCTTCTTTAGTACGTAACACTTTTGGTTGTCAAAAACTACCTTGAATCCTTTATCAGGTTATTTTGTAATTGTTAGACAAAGTCTACCTTATCAAACTTAACCTTCTCATTTCCGACTTCTCCTTGGGCTGTGATATACCCACCTTTGTTTCCAGCAAATGAAACATGCCCTCCTTTAATTTTTCTGACATTTGATAAGAGAGCTATGTTCCCTGTCATGTGCATGGATGCTCCGCTATCAACAATCCACGTGTTAGTCTCAGAACTATAGTGAACACACTGCACATTCAATGAAAACGTTAGTTCATGTTAGGTACCCAAGCCTTAACTGGCTTGGGTTTCCCTGAGGCATCACATATCACAATCTCAACCCACTGAACCTTTGAGGTTAAGGATTGATTAGAATTCTGTGTGTTCTTATTTTCAGGCACTGAGGAGGTTTTTTCTTTCCATAATCCAGATTTGTGTAAGGCCTGTTTGTGATAAACAGACGAATGGCTGATGGGTTGAACTTTGGGTTCACAATCCCTTTTAGGAGGCGTCACTGAGTTCCTCTTAAAAGATCTAGATGTAGATGCAGAAAGTTCAAATTTCTTCCTCGGTGTCTGGTAATAAGGACAGTGAGACGCTATGTGACCATACTCTCCACAATTATGTCACACGGTCAACCTTATTGTGTTTGGACTGAGACACTACTTTGTTAGATGTATGAGTTGGTTTTACAAAATTAATTGCTTTACTTGGTTTTACATCTTTAATCTCTTGTTTTCCTGAACTGTGACATGATGCACATGATTGATTAGATTTTATAGTCTTTTTAGGTTCTTGTTTGACTTTGTTTGACCTTGAGTTTACACTAACCCCTTCGAATTCTTTTTCCAGGTTAACACAAGGCATCTTTCCTATTGCCTTTGAAGTGGCCTCCTTTTGTTTAGGGTCGGATTCACTTGATTTACTTACGGAATCCGGATCATTAACGAGAGGAGTAGACACCACGTGATCCTTGAGGGGGTTATTGTTAATTGGTTTAGTTTTGGTGTTCATCAAGGTCTCAGGTGGTGGTGGAACCACTTTGTATCCCAGTCCCTCCCCATTATTTCTCTCTCTTACTAAGTGTTGGACAATGTGTGATGAGCTTGTCCAACTATGCAGGTTTTGTTTTAATGAATTGACTTCTACTTCTAAAACTGCTTTTTGCTTCTTAGTGTCCTCAAAAGAGTTCAGATAGTACCTAATGGCATTTGCTTGGTTAAATGCAACTACCTCAGTTTCCCAAAGTTGTTTATTAATAGGTCTATCTTTTCCTTGTAACTGTGCTCATTTAGTTTCAATACTCTATTTCCTTCTGTGCACAGTTCCAGATCCTTCACTAAGCTATCATTATGATCTAATAGCCTTGAAAATTTTGAATCTATAACTTCTCTAAATTTATTACATTCTAAGCAAGCATGATTATTAAACAGTTGGTCAGTAGTACTTACCTGGGATGTTGAAGAAGAATCAGCCATGAGTGCTGGCTCGGTTGTCTTTGGTTCTAGTGATTCAGATAATGATGCAGATTTTTCTTCTTCAGGCAGGTAGTTGACCACATTTGCAGTATCTTCAGAATTTGACATTGCGAGCTCTATTGCTATATCTCCTTCAATTGCAAAATCGTCATCAATATCCTCCACACTAGCTATATTGGACTCTCCTGGTGAGATGAACCGAAAGCTCCAGTCCTGTCCTTCATCTTCATTAGCATTAAGGCTTTTGGATCCTTACTTGATGAGTCAGCATTACTAGTTGTGGCCTTGTCTTGACGGTTAAATGACGAGAAGGGATTTCCATTACCTGTCTTCTTTGGTTTTATACACTCCCTCTTGAAGTGTCCCTTCTCACCGCAGTTGAAAGATGTAACCTTTGACTTATCAAACCCAAAGGTTATGTCTTTTGTTGCAACGAGGTTCTGTCCGGTCTTTTTGACAAACTTTTTAGCTCGTCGGATAGCACTTGCCACAGCCCACATTATGCCCATATGTTCCAACTCCATTTCATCCACCTACTCATAATCTTCATCTGCGAGGTGGCAGTTACCTATCTTTCGAGCAATTAATCCATCATAGGATTGAACCACCAAGCTAAAAGGTCCATATCTTCTCTAGCCACCTCCACAGTTACATTCACGAGGTTGTCAGTTTTAAGCTTTGCTACATTAGCTTCAGGTATCATATATTGGGTGCTAGAAGACCCTGACATTTTGGATCCTGAAGTTGAGGGTTGTGCTCGAACTCCTGTGCTTGAGATGAAGGCGGTTTGCAGTAGTGCTCCAGATGTCTTGACTGAAGGAGTAGCATTGTAGAGTGCAGGATTCTGATCGTAGTTTTCCTTTTGGGCTCGATACTTCATCCTAAGCTCTTCTTCTCTCAGTTTCAGAATGAAGTCATTTATGTCTAACTTCGAGAGCATTCCATTCTGTCTGAGATTTGAAACAAACGAACCCCATATTTATGGTAATCCATCACCAAAGTTGGATACCTTATCTTCCATTGAAGTAACCACTCCATGAGTGTGCATCTCACTCATCAAGTGGTAGAATCTAATGATCACATCATCAAGGCCTTCTTTTCCCATTGAAGAGAAGTTGTCAAACTCCTTCTTCAAGGATTTTGCCTTGATAGCCTTTAGAGAGGCATTTCCGTCACACCTCTTCCCTAACGCATCCCAAAGTTTCTTGGCTTGAGTATACTCCGAATACTGATGGAAAATATCCTTCAGAATAGACTGAGTAAGCAAGGCATAGACTTTCTTCTCAGCGTTGTGTTTTACCTTCTGTGCATCCAACATGCCACTTAGAGTAAGTTTTACTCCGTCAGCTCCAACTGGCATGCTTTACCTCGACTTTATTGCCTCCAACAATTTGTATCCACTCTATTTAAGTAGATTTCAAAACATTGCTTCCATTGTGGGTAGTCGTCTAACGTAATAAGTTTTGGGGGTTTATTGTGAATCCCCACTTCGTTCTCCAATAGTAGTAGATTCTGAATACGTGTATCTCTACTTGCTACGTATGCTGAAAACTGATCCTCCATTAAGTTTACTATTTAACAAGCTGCTGATGGATGTGAATGAAGGTATGCGATTGGGCTTATTCGGGCGATTGAACAAGTGCGGATGGTTTAACGTGCGACTAAACAAATGTGGATGAGTCAGTCTTCCGAATAAACTAATGCGGTTGAGCAGTCCAAATGAAGATCTCAGTCGTACGAATAGGGTACGAATGAGTTCAATCGTGCGGTTGAAGGATGCAAATGAACTCAGTTGTGCGATTGAGCCAATCGTGCGACTGAACCTGCTGAAGTTTGATAATTCGTAGGTTAAACTTGTTTTGGCCGTAAAAACTCGAATTTTATCAAACCCTAATAGCCGTATGCCGAAAAAACTACACTTTCGATCAGGAAACGTTCAAGACTCCGTTAGACATAAAGAGATTGCATTTTTTATGCAAAAACACAATTTTGTATCAAAACGATTGAATCAACACGTAATCAAGAGCCTATAGCTCTTAATGTAATATCTTTGTATTGTCTTACACTTATGTAATTGTAATTGTATGGCTACTTAATGAAATACAAGTGTTTGGTTGTGTTTATAATGTTTAATATTTCAAATTAATGAGTTGTTTAACGCATATTGACTTGATTATATAGGTTTGTGATTGTTTGAAGTGTTATGCATAATGTTATAATATTGAATACACTCAAACTTGGTGAAGTAAAGTTCTCATGCGTCCGACTGGACCATGCGCCCCAACAGTGGTCATGCGTCCGAATGGTCATGCGACTAAGTGTCCATGCGCCTAAATAGTTCATTTAATTGTTAAGTCGACTTTTGGATCGATAAACATCTGAGCATGTTCTTGATGGAAGGATAAACCATAGCACACACCAAAAGTCAAATAATAATACGAACTATAATTGAATGGTTTCATTGATAAAACCTAACGATTACAAGCTCGTTACAACATAAGAATCAAGACTCTTGGCAAGGGGAAGATCGAGCATGATCTCCCCTCTCATCCGGCAGCCCTAGGCTTCTGGGCACACTTTCTCTAAAACCCTTTAGAGAATCCTTCATCTCTCTACACATTGAAACTGGTATATATAGGCCTCGGCCCATATTAGATGTGACTGGGCCCATTCGTGCGATTGGACCATGCGTATGGTTCAATCGTACGACTGGACCATGCGTATGGTTCAATTGTACGACTGGACCATACTTATGTTTCAGTCTTACGAATGTCCCAATCGCATCTCTCAGTCGCACGACTAGTCCATTAGCATGGCTCAATCGTACGACCGAGTCTCATTCGCATATGCTCCTGCGAATGGCCCAGTTTCATGTGTTTACAACATTTTAGGTGTATAACATTGAGCCTAGACTATTCGAAAATCGATAGACACAGTATATATGACTATATATGCTCTAACATGGCCAACACTTAGGCGTCTGGTCTCTCATGCTGGACGCATGGACAACTGTTGGTTGCATGAACCACTCTTCATATCCATCAAACATTCTGAAATATTTTCTATGCTACCAATTTCACCCGATTGCCATTCTACTCATACCCAAACACAGATCTAACCTACTAAGCCCATCTAAGCATGCTATACATCATCTCTACCCCATAATCAACACTATAACATCCATACATACATACAACATTCGAACATAAAGCTATAACCCATGGTTTCTTTAAAAGATGTTTACTTAGTATGCATAATAGCCCCAAATCAGTTAAAAATCAGTAAAAGAGGGGTTCCAGAAACTCACCTTGAGCAGCTTTTGAATAACACTCTTCCAGTTCAAGACCCACTTTGATTCAGCTTGTTGAATCCAGAAAACAAACTCTAAACAACCAGAACTTCGGTCAAGAACTCGAAACCCAGCTAAAACCGAGCTCAAACAAGAGAAGACTTACCTTTTACATCTTCTTCTTCCTCTTTCTCTCTAGAACTGGGCTCTCTCTCTCTCTTCTTTTTCCTCCGAGAGCAAAGCAGCTTTCTGCTTTGATATGGGCGACCATGCCCTTTAAAATCTTAAGATAATAAGATTTGTACTTTGTACACTTTTCCCCCCTCCATTTGTGCACAATTTCCATTCCTTCCACTTACTTTCCTTTTCCTTTCGTTTAAATAAAATTTTGGGGTGTTACAAAATTGGTCTTCCATTGCTTTAAAATTGGTAAACTTAGAATAGGACAGTTTCACTCGTGCGAATGGGCTACGTGAATGAGTCACTCGTGGGAATGAAAGATGTGAATGAATTCAATCGTGCGATTGGATTCAGTGATGCCTATGAACAAGGTGATTGGAATCAACCGACTGGAGTTGTTCAGTCGTGGGAATGAGAGATGCGACTGAGTTCAGTCGTGCGAATGGCGTATACGAATGAGTTCAATCCTACGAATGGACCAATCGTGTGACTAAAGGCTGTTGTGTTTGTGAAATTGAATATTTTGATACTTTGTGTAAGGCCCCACTTCCAAGAAAACCTCACATTTGGTTAATCATATCATAAAATTGTTTTTAGTAACCAAAACATTGCAGTGGAATTAAATAGGCATTCATTTAAAACTTTAAAACCACATTGTACCCATACATTTATCCATCAATTGTAAATAAAACATAGTACTTGTTCTTAAATTACACTAAAAGATTTTATAATTAGAAATGTCATCCACTGCCATCCAAGTAGCTTCCCACCATGTGCCATCCCCACAGCATCATTTACCTGCCAACTATTATGCATAAAAGTCAGCTTTGCTGAGTGAGTTCTAGTTTAGGTAATTAAGAAAATATACACTTTATCCTTCATATAATGACCACGCATACATCATAATACATAACATTTGCGTCTTAATAAGCATGTTCATTAACTTTCAATCTTTCAAATCTTTCACCTTATTATAAACAAGATTTCACAAAACAAGAGCTCCATGTTGATCGACACCGAATGTTGATCCCTGTTGGTACACATTTTTCATGGTAGCTAACCCCCGACATTTGATCCACACTCCAAGGCACATAGCCCGCTCATGAATACGGATCAATCATCATACATCAGACTTACCTAAATAAATTCTAGCATAGTGCTTTCAAGACTTTTCATCATCAAACGGGCCCAGGGGTAACATTCATTAAGTTCCACATTTCATTAATATCATCTTTCACTTTATTATATAATACTTAACTTAATAAGTACAAAACATGGCAAGTACTAGTCATCATAAAACATAATCGACCCTCTGTGGGATAGCGGGGGTTCGGGGCAGGCAACCCCTAACAGTGGGGTCCTAGGTTCAGCAGCCCCTAGTGGGGTCCAAGGGCAACACCTTAGCTGGGGCCGAGCTGCCAGGTCAGCGTGAAAAATTTTTATTTTTAAACATTTATATAACACATTTCCTTATAGAAGATCAATCTTCTTTAAACCTCAAAAAATCTCGGTTATTTAAAAAAGTATATATAGTATGCATAATAACCTAAAACATGGAAAAACTTACAAATAAGGGGATCTAGAACTCACATGAATGCCGTGAGTAACCTCTAAACTAAGCTTTCTAGGCTAGGATCACCCTACATAGCCTGCATATGAGTTAACAATAAAGAGGTTAATTTTTGCCAAAATTCGCTGCTAATTTCGCTGCAAGATCAGCAATTTCGCTGCAAGATCAGCAATTTCGCAGCTAGATTCGCCAACAGTTTCGCTGCCACCTTCTCTAGCAGTTTCGCTGGCATCTTCGCTGCCAGTTTTGCTGCTAGTTTCGCCCAACTTTCGTTGGATAACCATGTCTGCAAAACTATAGTTTCGCAGGAAGTCCACATAGTTTCTCTACTTGAATATGCAAATTCACTAGATGCATATACAGTTTCGCAGATCGCATAAAAATTACGAACTAGCCTTTTTTAACTGAAAATCACAACTTTTTACGTCCAAACTCTTAGTTTATCATCCATTAGGTTATATCTAAGCTTTTATATGTTTTCATATGTAAAAATGTGACCTTTATGCGATTCTTTACACTTTTCAAAACCCAAAACCCTAGAATCTGGGTTTGATCTACAAAAGGGTTTAGAGGTTGATTCTTACCTGGATTTGTTGCTTCTTTCTTAGGTCTTGATACTCAAGCATGCAAGATCTTCAATCTCTTAACCTTTGAAGCTTCAAATCTTGACTTTTCTTCATTTTCTCTCTCTACTTTCTCTCTCTATGACTTTGGGAGCTAGGTTTCAAAGTGAGGATGGTGGTGGCTGGTTAGGTGGGTAAGATGGCTGGTTATGGGCCCTTAATCAATTAGCCTCTTGCCCATAAGCCTCATTAACCCATAAACCCTTTCCTTCCTTTATTAAATACCCACCAATTAAGCCTATTATCCTCGGCGACTCGTTTTGACTTTTCGGGTTTATACTTTAAAACAAAGTATGAGTTTTCGAGGAACCCTAATCTACCGTATGATGAAAAGTTGAAACTTTAATGCATGCAAACATGGAAAACAACTTTTAAAGCAAAGTGGTGACTCTTTTGATTGAAAACGTAGGTTTCAACACCAAAACTAATTGAATCGATGCAAAATCACGAACCAATGGCTCTGATACCACTTGTCAAGACTGTGTACGTACGAAGTACTAATGAATTCTATGTGAAACCAGATCAAATAATCTGGAATCCTATTTGATTGGCGATCCAATCAGTGAGAATGATAACCCGATCGAGCTAAAGATGTAACAAACGTTAAGAATGTGTAGAAATTGATCAAGAACGAACTGTGAAGTTGGATTGGGTGTTTTGGAGGCTCTGGACGGCTGGGGTGTATATTCGAAGTCTCTCTCGAAATGTTTTGTTTTTCCACGAATTAAGTGGTCTTTATAGTTTGTAGCTGCCATTCGTACAACTGAACCATTAGCATGGTTCAGTCATGTGACTGAGTCATGCGAATGAGTCATATGCACGACTGAAAGTTTAGTTGTACGATTGAGTCAATCTTATGCCTCAATCATACAACTGATCCAGTCTCCTTGTTTAGTCATGCGACTGGTTCATTAGTATGATTCATTCATGCGTATGGTCCATAAGTATTGTTAGTCCATATGATCGAATAACAGTGCAAACGATGTTAAAAACGTTCAATATCCCACAAATGTACTAAACAACAATCACAATGAAGATTGAACACAATAAAAACTCAATCATAACAACATCATGATCAATGACAATCAATAACATAAAGCACAAAGATGATTCTGTGCATTAACTGCTTTCAAATGGTAACTTGCAACAATGATAATCGATTAGGGTTTTGCAAGCTTCCCCACAATGAGAAGAACACGAAAATATATAATAGTCTATAGTTTCGCAGACAGTTTCGCTGTAAGCAAAACTGTTCTGCCGAAACAGCAGTTTCGTCAGGCAAACAAAATAGCAAACTGTAAGCAAACTTAAGTTTCGCTCACAGTTTCGCTCATAGTTTCGCTAGACTGCTAAAATACATAAATCTAAGTACTTACAAAGAAAAACTAACAAAAGACCTATTACAGTGAAAAGTAAACAAGCTAAACTAAAGGTGAGTCCAACCTACACTAGATCTTCAATACTCCCCCTAGGTTGGATCTCACCATCTTCACTCGGCTTGATTAGTCTCTGTAGCTCCAGTGTCTTTTGTTGCTTTAGATTAGTCTTCATCATCTCCTGCAATAGCTCCCTCTAAAGCTTCAACACCTAATTGTTTACAATTTCCTCCTGCATCACTAGCTCCATCAGGATAAGCACTGGCCCTCTCAAACTGCTTTGCCAAATCTTGAATATCCATGTTATGGTCATCTTGAGCCCATATCCTTTCAGCTAATTTCTTCACCTCAGACCTCACCCCTCTAATCTTGTTAGCAACATTCATAAAAAGACTAGCTTATTTCCGAGTCTCTTCTCCAGCCACAGCCTTTATGTGATTCTCACATAACACCAGTTATCTTCATTACGGAAACTAAACAGTTCCATAGGATCAAAAACTTTAAACTCTTTCCCATTTTTCACCCTAATCACAACTTCCCCATTGTTATTATCATAGAACCATTTCTCGAAATCCTGTAACTGTTGGGGAAGTGGATGACATAATCTCACTCTATTAACTGTCTTTGGTGGTTTAATTCCCAGAATGATTCGCCCCTTTCCCGTTTCCGAGTCCTTGTCCTTCTTTGACCTTCTCCGTTCTGCTTTCATGTAACCAAATGATTTGAAGTTATCATAAGCTTGTTTTGTATTTCTTTGAGCACATGAGTGGCTCTTTCACTCAAATGTGCATTTAGAAATGTAGAGCTGACAGTCGCAGGTCCCATTTAGGCAAGGACTTAAATGCCTTCCTCTTATGCAAATAACTTATATGACCTCCCTCCTCTTATCATAAACATTTTTAGCCCGGGATTGTAGGCCCAGCTAATAATCTTCTTGTCAGTCTCTTGTTTACTCATCCCTCCAAATGTTGGAATAAGGGAGTGAGTTCTTCTGGTTCATTCTCCTTAACAAACCAGTCTGCTCTGTCCATCTCAAAAATATCTTCAGGGTTCTCCTGTTTCTTTGCCACATAGACCAGAGATCTCTCATCAACCTCATAGAATTCTGGTTCGGAATCATAGTCTGAGTTGTTTATCATCCTCTTCCTCATCAAGCAATCTCTTCTCCTTTTCAACATTCCTCTCCATAGACTTTTCTCTAATTACTTCTTCTCCAACTAAATCCTTCTCCACATCAAGAACCATATCAACAAATCTAGCCTCATAGATTTCTTCTTCTTCTCTCTTCCACCAACCTCATATCTGGTTTCACCATCTCTAGCATCAGTAGTTGTTGCACACCAGATATGCCCTCTCCTGCCTTTGAAGATGTACCCACATTCAGAAATGGGTACTTTGAAGTGTCAGTCACATCATCTAACTCAGATTGAGTTAGTTGATCAAGCAGGCCGGCTGTAGCTTTCAGAAGGGTAAACTCTTCAAATAACTTCTTCGGTAATTGATTTTGGTCAACAAGCATCTTTTGCATACCTTCTATCACTTCATCCTTTTGCTTTTCTCTAATCTCTTGATTTGTAAGTTTGGTCTTGATCATACTCCGTTGATTTGCCAAAGAAGCATTGAGACTGCGAATCATGTCTTCATCCAGATTTCCTCTTTCCTCCCTTCTTTCAGTAAATCCTTCATGTCTCTGTTTGGACCGTCGCTCAAAATCAGCAGTATCGACTCTCTTTTTCCACCTTCTTTCTTTCTCTACTCTTATTTCTTCAACTTGTTGAGCAATGTCTTCCTCAAAGTCATAATCCTTTTCTTTGGCATATCTTTTTCTTTTCTTTGTTGCTTCTATTTGCTATACCCTGGTCTCTTCAGTTCTTTTGCTTTTCGATTCCTCCACCCATTTAATATAACTCCATTGCTATGGGGGATACATATTTTCCCAAGATGGGTGATCTTCCACTAAAATCGTGGCGAATGGCACAGAAATAATAGTTTATTATCCGAGGGTTCATTTGTACCAGCCTCTTTACTTCTCCATGTTTTGGTACATCAGGTATAAGGTCGTCAAAGATCATCCGAAGAAAACGAGGGTATAGTAGCCATTTGTCTTTCTTCAGGCCTTCTCTCTCTCCTTTACAACATAACACCATTGCCTTCGCCCAATCAATGTTTAGACCGTCTGAACCACCTTTATGGTGATCTAGACACATGATAAAAACATGAGCAATGAACCTCCACTCCTTGGACAGGAAAGACTTTTTGATCTCCTTGCGAGAACCAAAAGCTGGTCCCTCATATCCCATGCTTCTCAAGGCCTGGAACACCTCGGAGTCTATCATTGTGACTTCATCTCCAAAATCGTCGTCTAGTCTCAATATCCTCGAGACAGTCTCAGCAGTGATGATCACTTCTTGATCAATGACTTTGGCAGTAATTCTTTGTGAATTTCCTCGTGTGTCATACTTTGCACATCGCCAAAAGTCTCTAATATGAAGATCATATATGGTAGTCGTATGAGATATGGCATAAGCTATAGGTGGTCTTTGTAACCATCTGAGACAATCTCTGAATCCAGCAACCTTTGGATGTGTATCATCCAGAATGGCAGTAATATTGTTTCGTTCATCGAACTTTAAGTTAGCCATGGGATCTTGAGGAAAAGATCACATAAATTGAATAAGAAATTTAAGGAAAATAAAAATTAATTAATTAAAAAAATAAACTTTGCTGGCCGAAAGAATAGATTCGCTGATAGTTTCGTCAGGCGAAAATGTAGATTCGCTAATAGTTTCGGCAGACGAAAATGTAGTTTCACTAGCCAAAATACATCAATTTCGCTAACCAAGAAAGATAGTTTCGACCGGGCAAAACTGTACAGACTTATGTTCAAATTTGGCGAAACTGAAACTAGGTCGGCAAAACTGTTAGGTTCGCATGGACAGCATAACCTCAAAGTTTCGCTGAACAGTGAAGAACTTTCGTTCTGTTTCGCAAGAAAGACGGTAGTTTCGCTAGATGAACAGCGAAGACACGAAAGAGACAATCAAATAGACTCAGAATGTGTTATTATTAACAAGTTTTAAAGAATGTCCAAGGTTCGATACACATATGCGAACAGAAAACAACCAAAATACCTAAGAAACAACCAGAAATCACGATTCCACAGAAACGGTTATGGTAAAGCCCTAAGAAGGAGGAGAGTTCGAAAGTGTGAAAGTGTAAGAAGGTAATTTCGCAAAAAGACTTAAATAGAAAATAGTTTCGCGAACTGCGAAAATATAGTTTCACCAAACGAAAAAACAGTTTCGCTCGACGAATTTGCAATTTCGACAGACGAAATTCAGATCAAAATGACATCACTTATAATGGGAAAGTTAAGCGAAATTGCAGTTTCGTCTAGCGAAACATATAGCGAAATTATAGTTTCGCAGAGAAAGTTTTTTTTTACCGAGAATCGAGTCGATCATGAGATCACATCCTCAAGCTATACTTGAGCACAAAGATGAATTTAAACAACGACAAGCAATGAGATCACACTGACAACTGAATCTAATCACAGTCTTTGAATGAATTTTGAATTTCTGAACCAGACCAATAACGATTGCTGATATGTTTGTCCACTTAAACTCATGCCCTATCTTTTTCAACAAGCAGAAGATGATTCATTAGGGTTTGATTAAAAGTTTTAGATTGCTAGGAACCCACAATAATTTGGCAAAAACCCTCACACCAACCTCCGGATTTCTTGAATTTTGGAACGATCTTTACAGAGTAAGGCTTGGGCAATATTAGGATAACGCACTTAGGTAAGAAATCATCATTTAGATGAAGTGATAGTACTTAGACCAAAATGGTGAGAGCTCCAAGTCTATACTCACGTATAATAGAGGAGATGACCATTTAGTCATGTGCCGATGAGAGCTCCAGGTCAGTACTACCGTACAGTAGAGGAGATCATCACTCTAGGTCAGATGCACCGTACAACAAAGGAGATAAGCACAAGTACAAGATACATAAATACACCAATCATGGCCTAAAGATATGACAAATATGATATAGTATCATCCTGAGTCAAAGATCAATTCTCAATCCAATTTTTGTCAGGACTCAATTTTCGTGCAAGCCAAAATGATTGCGTAAATCCAGACATCCTTAAACATATATTTTAATTTAAATCATTTTGCTGCTGTCTACTTTATTCTTCAGGCTAAGTTTACCAAGCATATCATTAAAGCATCTGTTTGCTTTTCTATTATTTGCACTTAAAAATAAGATGTGAATCTGATAACAGCATCAATTACTATCATTTCTCATTTTAAAAACACAAGTCATGCAAAAACCAAGATTTTCAAGAAGATATACAATCATTTCTCAATCATCTTGAATCAAGTTCCCAGTTCTCTTTTTCATTTTAATTTACTTATACTCTCCCGCTAAATTATTTTTTGCAAAACTTTTCCTTTATTTATTTATTTATTATTATTTATTTTTGCAAATACTTCCCCTAAAAATTTAAAAGGATATTAACCCAAGCATAGAGATCAATTCATAAAATGGGGTTTATCAAAAGCTTTTGTGAAAAGATCTGCTTTTTGATTTTTTGTGTCAATGGTATAATATCGATAAAACTCTTTTCTTGGGCATCACAAATTGCATGAATTTGAGTTTCGATATGCTTGGTTGGGGAATGATTAATAGGATTTTTTGCAATCCCAATGGCTGCTTCGTTGTCACAGAACAACGGTGTGTGGAGGAAGTTAATTCCATAATCAATCATTTGGTGTTGTATCCAAAGGACTTGAGAACAATAACTTGAGGCAGCAATGTATTCTACTTCGCCTGTTGAAAGAGAGACAGTTGTCTATTTCTTGCTCTGCTAAGACACCAGACAATTACCAAGGTATTGACTCCCTCCTGACACTGATTTTCTATTTAACCTGCAACCATTAGAATCACTATCAGAATAAGCATGTAAATCAAAATTCCCACCATAAGGATATCATAGACCTAAGCGAGATGAGCCTTTGAGATAACAAAATATCCTCTTGACAACTTTCTCATGTGACTCTTTTAGAGCCGACTGATTTCGAGCACAGTATCCTACAGCAAAAGTGATATTAGGACGACTGGCTGTAAGTTACATGAGAGAACCAATCATAGACCTGTAGAGGTGAGGATTAATAGGCATCCCGTTCTTATCAAGAGTGACACAAGTCCGAGCGGTAAAGGGAGTCATTTCAGGACATGCGTCGTCCATCTAGAATTTCTTCAAGATTTCTTTTATATACTTCTCCCAATGAATAAGAATTTCTTCTGGCTTTTGTTCAACTTGCAAACCAAGAAAGAAGCACATTTCTCCTATCATACTCATTCAAATCGTTGACACATCACTTCTTCGAACTCCCGACATAATACAAAATATGTTGATCCAAAAATAATATCATCAACATAAACTTGTACAAAAAGCATTTCACCATTCACTTCCTTTTTAAAGAGAGTCATATCGATGGTACCACGAGATAAACCATTGCTCAAGAGATACTATGTCAGGGTTTCATACCAGATTCGAGGTGCTTGATGAAGACCATACAAAGACTTGTCAAGCTTGTAGAATTTATCAGGAAAGTCAGGATCCTCAAAACCTAGTGGTTGACACACAAATATCTCCTCATCAATGTCTCCATAAAGAAAAGCACATTTAACATCCATCTCATAGACCTTGAACTGTTTATAGGCAGCATGAGCGAGAAATATCCTGATTGCTTCAAGACGGCGACTGGAGTGAAATCTTCAGTATAGTCAATCCCTTCTTCTTGAGCAAAACCTTTCACAACCAGTCTAGACTTGTTACGCACCACCACACCACGATCACCTGGTTTGTTCTTAAGCACCCATTTAGTACCAATTAGGTATTTGTTGGGAGGCAAGTCAACCAAGGTCCATACTTTAACTTTTCTGAATGGTAGAGTTAGTATTCCATCTAAGAGCTATGAATATCCAAGAATGGATGCTATGTGGTTGACCCCTGTAGGTTAACCATATACCAAGATGCTATGTCCAAATTGGATTGGGACAAATGGCTTGAAGCCTGAACTTAAGGATGCAATCCATGTATAACAACAAAATTTGGGAATTGGTTGACCCTCCACTTAACTCCAAACTGGTTGGATACGAGTGGGTTTTAAGAAGGAAAACGATTATACATGGAAACTTGTATACTTATAGTCAAGACTTATAGCATAAGGTTTCATCAAACTCAATTGGTTGATTATGATGAAACACTTACGCCCGTGGCAATGCTAAAGTCGATTAGGATTTTATGTGCCTTAACTGCATATTCTGAGTATGAGTTTTGGCAAATGGATGTCAAAGCCGCTTTTCTTAATGGACATCTCGAAGAGACTGTTCATGTAGTTCAGCATGATGGTTTTGTCGATCCACGACATCCTAATAAAGTATACAAGTTAAAGTGATAAATCTATAGATTGAAACAAGCATCAAGAAGGTTGTGTATATATGAAAGTTAGTGGGAGCATAATTGTATTCTTAATGTTGTATGTTGATGACACACTACTATTTGGAACTGATATTCCAACCTTGGAAGGTGTTGAAACCTACCTTGGAATATATTTTTCCATATAAGATCTTGTTTAAGCCGCCCATATTTTGGAATAAGGATCTATAAGGATAGATCGAGGTGGTTGATGGGGTTAAACCAAAGTGCATATATTGATAAAATCTTGAAAAGGTTCAAGATGGAAAACTCTTAGAAAGGTATGGTACCTATTCAAAGAGGGACAATGTTGACTACGTCTTAGTGTCCAAGCTCATAGGATGAGCAAAATCAAATGAAGGATATCTCATACGCATCTGCTATAGGATCCATCATTTGTGTGATGATATGCACTAGACCAGACGAGTCATGCTTATTAAGTATGACAAAGTAGATACCAATGGAAATAATCATTGGGATGGCTGTTAAAAATATATTGAAATACCTTAGTAGGATTAAGGATATGTTTCTAATATACAAATCTGTTGAAGAGCAAGTCGTTGTAAAGGGTTAAACAGATGCAGGCTTCCAAAACTGATCGAGATGATTCTCGATCACAATCGGGGTATACTTCCATTATAAATGGAGGAGAAGTGTCCTTGAAAGGTTCAAAGCAGGACACGGTAGCATTGTTCACTACTAAATCCGAATACATAGCCGCTTCATTGGCAGCTTGGGAAGCTGCATGGATAAGTTTGTCCATTGCTTATCTAGGGGTGGTCTCTACCATTCAAGACCCCCTAGAAAACTTTGGTAATTACGTGGGTGGATTGCTCAAATCAAGGAACCCGGTACTCATCATTTGACTAAGCACCTTGAGCGGAGATTCAACATCATAAGGGATGGAGTTGAAAAAGCGTAAAGATATGTATTCATAGAGTTCATAAAGATCAACACATTGTGGATCCAATCATGAAGCTCCTTGTAAGGGCAAAGTATGTGGGTCATACTTATGCCATAGGACTTTGATATTCTAGTGATTGGAATTGATCCGTTTAGCAGATAAATATGGAACAATTGTAACATTTAACTCTTTTATATATTTGAGTTATGTTCCCTTTTAGCATGTTTATATCCATGAATATGTTAATTATTCTAAATGTTCGTAGTCGGTCATATTTGTGGGAACAAATATGAATGTAAGACTATTATGAACATGGATTGGTAGATATTCATAAGGTATGAATATAGAGCAATTGGTTGCTACCAAGGTTCATAGATATTTGTGGGATGCAAATATTGGACTGACCCGCGTCTCAAATTTTACTACATAGAATCTCTTTGATTGATCATAAGTAATTTTGAGTAAAGGCGAATATCATTTAGTATCCTCAGACCTGAGATGCATATTGGGTTTTGATATTCACCAAATGTTATACCTTGAGTTAGTTCTTCACTGTTCTGAAATAATGGATAGTACATAAGGCTATGTTCAGGTGTGACACAAGGTGATTGTGAGAAACGTATGCAGTGAAGATGGGATTTGTTCCTCTTATTCGTCGAGAGCAAGATGTCTAAGGCCTGATTAAGTTAAATCAACAAGGAATGATCATTCTGTGTCTTTGGATTTAACAGGACATCTGAAACAAAAGAATAGATGATCGATTCACCTAAATCATTTCTAGTTTGGAACTTGAAGGGATGATGTTACTGAATGGCTTTTAGTCATGCGTATTAAGGGTAGTAAACCGTTGTTAGGTGGTATTTACTGCTTGCATCAATATTCTACGTATCTTGTGCAAGTGGGATATTGTTGGATTCTTTATGCCCAAGACACATAGAACATTGATGTGGTTAGTACGTCATCCAAGTCGGGTCATACCCAATAACAAGCTTAGCAAACACGAAATATTATTTAATTGATGATATGATCATACAATTAAATAAATACACAATTTAGAAAATGAGTTTTCTAAATAAGTTGCATATGAGATTGAACAACTTATATGGATATTTTGTTCATGGATATTATTTAAATGTTGTTTAATTAGTTAAATAACATCAAATAATAAAACTCTATGTATGTTATAATAAAAAGGTTAATTATATATATATATATATATATATATCTATATTAATCTTAAGTTTAACAAAAGATTAATATATAGGACCTTTGGGGAAAAAACAAAAATGAGAACAACCCTAAAAGGGTTCGGTCGCCCCCTTGAGAGCCTCTCTCATTTTGGTGTTCTTCAAGTCTTTGGTACCAAAATCTGCCAAAAACCACACCACACACTTCATCTTGCTCTCACTCATATATGCTAAAGGGTCACATGAACATCAACCCTTCTTATGGTAGAAGGTGTTTGCGGCTGTAACAAACTCCAGCAGTTTTCTTCCTTGTTCACGGCTGGAACAAGCTCCAGCAGCTTTCTTGACCTGATTTTGGTGCTTAAATCCTAGCAAGGATAGTGTTTTCTTGTAGGCTTGTGGGTATGGACACTTGAGGACTTCTACCCTTGAAGTCTTGGCCTTTCTTTTGACTTTCTGCCTTCTTTTGGTTAGTTTTCACAGCATCCAGAAAGGATTTATTATGGTATGATTATATCATGTTTTGGGTGTTCTTGTTTATTTTGTATGCTTGATTTTCACATAATAAAGATCCTCTTGTTATGGGTTTGTTTGTTTACACATGATAATGGTAATTTTCAGAAACTTTAACATGTTTAAAGTAGTATTTTCTGCTGCGTTTCATATGTTTAAATGGTTAAAGAAGATGTAAATGGTCCAACAAACCCCAACATTGCTTTCGAAGGTTAGAGTTGCTTTAGAAAAGTTAATTTGTAAGTATCGGAAGTAGATCTGATATTCAATCAATCGCTTCTTCCGAGACCAAAAATTCTTCCGAGAAGAAAGTTATCCTTTCAGAAATTATGCTTCGGAAGATATGAGAATGTCTTCCGAAGGTTAATTTCTCTTCGGAAGGAATTTACACTTCGAAAATTTCAGAGAGAATTTCTTGTAATAGGCTTAAATTGTATTGACACAAGACATTACATATTAAAAAGGTTTTCAAAAGAGATCAGATTAATCAATGTTTATCATCCCAATAGCTGTTATGAGATACTTAAACCTTTGTTCATCAAAAGCTTTGGTAAACAGATCAGCATATTGTTCATTTGAATTAACTTTGATTAAGTTGATTAGATTTTTCTCATGAATGTCTCTAATGAAATGATACCTGATGTCAATGTGCTTAGTCTTGGAGTGCTTCACTGGATTTTCAGTAATGGAGATAGCACTGTTGTTGTCAATATGGATAGGAGTACTCATAAAGTTGAATCCATAGTCTAACATCTGATTTTGAATGCATAGCAGTTGAGCACAGCAGCTAGCAGCAGCAATGTATTCAGCTTCAATAGTTGATGTAGAGACACAATATTGTTTCTTGCATTGCCATGAGATGATCCTTCCACCAAGAAATTGACATCCTCCTGATGTTGATTTCTTGTCAATATTGCAGCCTCAATAGTCACTGTCAGAGTATCCATGAAGATTGAAATCCTTGTTTCTGGGATACCAGAGACCTAGTTTAGGTTCTCCTTTGAGGTATCTGAGGATTCTCTTAACAGCAGCCAGGTGAGACACCTTAGGAGCAGCCTGATATCTTGCATAAATGCAAGTAGCAAACATGATATCAGGTGTACTTGCTGTTAGATACATCAGAGAACCAATAATTGCCCTATACTGATGTTCATCAGTATCCTCCCCCTCAAGGTCAGGACAGATTATGGTTTCTGGGTATGGGTGTCTTGGTAGGCTTGCAATCCTTCATCTCAAATCGTTCTAAGATGTCAGAGACATATTTAGATTGATTAATGAAGAACCCTTCCTTCAGTTGCTTTACCTGAATTCCAAGGAAAAAGTCCATTTTTCCATGGAGCTCATCTCAAACTTCTTATTCATAATGCTCTCATAGTCCTTGCACATTTGGTCATTTGAGGAACCAATATGATGTCATCAACATAGACTTGTACAAGAAAAATGTCCTTTCTAGACTTTCTGATGAAGAGAGTCTTGTCATTGGTACCTCCAGTATAGCCATTCTTCAGAAGAAACTGAGACAGAGTCTCATACCACAGCCTAGGTGCTTGGTGCAGCCCATATAGAGCTTTATCCAATTTGCACACATAGTTGGGGTGCTGTGGATCTTTAAATCCTGGAGGATGGCATACATAAACTTCCTTGTTTATATCCCCATATAGAAAAGCACACTTGACATCAAGTTGGTATACTGTGAAGTCCTTGGATGCAACATAAGCAAGGAAGATCCTTACTGCCTCAAGTCTTGCAACTGGTGCGAAGACATCAGTATAATCGATTCCTTCCTCTTGAGTGTATCCTTTAACCCAAGTCTTACCTTATTCTTAATGATCAAGCCACTATCATCTCTCTTGTTTCTGAAAACCCATTTGGTGCCTATAGGTACTTGACCAGATGGTAGTGGACATAGGTTCCATACCTTCTATCTCTTGAATTGAAGCAGATCCTCTTGCATTGATTCAATCTAGCTACTATCTTTCAAGGCATCTTCTACCTTCTTGGGTTCCATCTGAGATAGAAAGCATGAGTACAAGCAAACATTCCCTTTATGATTCTGTCCTCTTGTTCTCACACCCTCAAAGACATTCCCTATGATGTTCTCAGTTGGATGAGTGTTGTGAATCCTAAGACGAGGAATCACTTCCAATTGCAGAGATAGATCGAGGTTAGACATATTCTGCTCAGGAACTAGAACACTCTGTCCAGCTGCTGTTTCAAATTCATTCAATGAGGACTGATTGAATGAATGAGAAACATCATCAATAGTTGGCTGTGAAGTAGTATTAACAGTTGCCCGTTCCTTCAAAATACTACCTCCTTCTGCCTGGTGTTGTGATGGATCACCTGATGAGTTTTGAGGCTCAGTAGGTGACTCACTTGTTGAAGCTTCACTATTCCTTGATATAGATAAACTGTCGGATCTGTGAATAGTGGAAGCTTGATGTATTGCAACACTTGAAGAATTTCGTCTAGGGCTGGGAAGCTCAAATAGTTGATCATTAGCAGCAGCATCAGCATCATTTTGAGCACCTATTCCAACTGAAACATTCTCACAAGAGGGTTTAGAATAGTTTGGAAACAATTCTAAATCAAAGAAGTGATCAGGTCCATTCCCCCTAACACAAGGAGTGTGCTCATTAACAACTATATTGGATGACTCCTCAAATTGTTGATTCTTAATGTTGTATACCCTGTAAGCTTTGGAACTAGAAGAGCATCCAACAAAGATAGCATCATTCGACTTTTCAAAAAATTTTGCTAAATTGTCCTTTGTGTTAAGTGTGGTACACCTACTGCCAAAGGAGCTTAGAAAGCCAATGAACGGTGGCCTCATGTTCCGTAGCTCATAAGGGGTTTTTCCATGGGGCTTAACTACAAGAACTCTGTTCTGCACATAGCATGCAATGCTGACTGCCTCTGCCCAGAATGTTAGAGGTAGCTTTGAATCAGCTAACATAGTTCGAGCAGCCTCAATAAGTGTCCTATTCCTCCTCTCAGCAACACTGTTTTATTGAGGAGTTCTGGGAGCACTATATTGTCTGGCAATCCCTTTTGAGTTATAGAATGAGTCAAGAACAAAGTTCTTAAACTCAGTCCCTTGATCACTTCTAATAGTTTTAACCTTGTGATCAATTTGATTTTCTATTTTAAGAATAAAAGGTTTTAATGTTTCAACAGTTTCATCTTTAGTTCTTAAAAAGGATACCCATGTGAATCTTGTAAAATCATCAACTATCACAAGGCAATATGATTTCCTTCCAATGCTCATTATACTTGTGGGACCAAAAAGATCCATGTGCGATAAGTGCAATGGAGTATTGATAGAGTTAACATATTTGGATTTATGAGACATCCTGTGTTGTTTCCTTTTTAGGCAAGCAACACAGTTGCCTTTGAAGAAAAACTCCTTTTTAGGCAAACCATGTACCAAGTTTTTTTTAGCCAATTTATTCATTGTCTTAAAATTTACATGACACATACGTTTATGCAACAATGTTGACTCATCACTATCAGCTTTGAAAAGAAAGCATGATACTTCACTCATTGTGGAAGCATTGTTCATATCAAGCTTGTACATATCCCCTTTCCTGGGAGATCTAAGAAGCACCAATTCTGAAGGAATTGTCATCCCTGGTTTGAGGATAATGCACTCATGTTCTGTGAAAAGCATTTGATGCTTTTGATCACAGAATTGAGAAACACTTAACAAATTGTGTTCAAGCTGTTTGACAAAGTTAACTTTGTCAACTGTTAACATACCATTGGATATACTCCCTCTGCCAGAAATATATCCTCCGGTCTCACCTCCAAACTGGACAGGACCTCCATCATAATGTTGAAATTGTTGAAGGAGATGTATGTTCCCTGTCATGTGCCTAGAGTATCCACTATCTACAATCCAAATGTTGTTATTTTTGTCATATGGATGTCCCTGCACGTAAGATGAGATGATTAGTTTTGATTGGAAACCCAAGCTTTATTGGTCTTGGGTTCTTCCAAAGATAATGACACAATTGAACCAAAATTTATGCATGGGGGTTCAATGGATGTCTTTGAAGAAGAGGTTTGGGCTACAGCATCTTCCTTGACCTTCCATTCCATCCCTTGGTTGATCATGGAGGATAAGCTTGTTGAAGCTTTTGTAACTTGGCATTCTTCTGAAGCTTCTTTCTTTTCGCAAGAAGCCTTCACCACCTTTTCTTCCCAAGCAGTCTTCTTCTGGGATGGTTTCAAGGGGACTCTTTTGTTCTTCTTAGTCTTGACAGCTTTAGTTTCCGAAGCCTTTTTCCTTTCGGAAGAAGAATCTTCTTCCGAAAGCAGCCTTGCTTCGGAAACAAGCTTTCCCCTTTTCATCACTTGAACCATTTGATATGGTCCAAATGAGAAACCTTCCCTAACTATTTACTTTTTAACATTATTTGCATAATGTGTGCTAGCAGGATCGTAGTAACAATCTTTGGCCATGTGGTTTTACAGACCACACATTATGCATGCAATGTTAGTCTTTTGGGAATTTGAGGATTGCTGTTTCTTGTTCTTTTTATCTTCATTAGCAACTTTTCCGTTTAACTTCTGATCCTTTGGTAGGACAGGACCGCTGGTACTACACCCCTTTCATGAATCGGAGTTTCCAACCACCTGGAATCCAGGTGAGATGAATATACCTTTTTGGTTTGGGTCTATCTTTAGCTTGCACTCAGTCACTTTCTTGGTAGTTTTTCTGGCTGCCTTAGCTCTGCTTCTTCTGGCTTTGGTGGTCAGGGTTTGATCATCATTGGTAGGGGAGGGCATAGTTACCTGGTTCTTCCCTGTGATGGTCTCCATAGTTGCATCATTCTTTGACTCATGAGAAGGTGGGTCAGCAGATGGAACCTCTTGCTTTTCAGTACCACACCTTGGTTGTCTTATAGACTCATAAGAGTATGATGGAGCACTTTCATTGGTTCCTAACCCTCCTTTGTTTTGGTAGCAAAGTTTTGAGTGAGAGGATGATGCGAGGATGGCTTGGAAGTTTTGCTCGGAAATAGCATACTTCCTGGCTTGAGCCTCAGCTGTGACAAGCTGGGCTTGAGCCTCAGTCAATTTGGATATTAAATCCTTTATCTGAGTCTTATAGTTTGTGTGTTCATGTTTTAATAGGGACATAGTTTTCTCTAACTCCTTATTTTTTCTTTGGTAGTTAGATTCAGCCGTTTTAAAGTCAGATTTCAAAACATTTAAAGACTCAATATCAGACTTAATCTCCATATTGTAGTCCTCATACAATTTAACCTTAGCAATACAGGCAGGAGTACAGAGATGTTCATATACCTTATTTTCATTTGTTCTAGCCATGAGCGCTTGAGCAGGAGTCACATCCTGTACCATGAAGCTCCAGTCAACTTCTTGAGCCATTGCAGCTGTTTCAGTTGACTTTTCGGTGGGCTTTGGTGTAGAGGGATGTGTGGAGGCCTGTGGGGTTCCCGGGTTGGACTTGGGAGCCTTGCATTCACTTGCGAAATGACCAAGTTGGTTACAGTTGTAACATTTGGCCTTGGTTTTGTCAAACCCAAATTTGCTGTTGACTGGGTTCTGGGGAAATTGCTTTCCAGTTCTCTTAAAGAACTTCTTTACTTTGTAGGTTAGAAGAGCTATTTGTTGGACTATGTCCACATATTCCACATCATCCGGGCTAAAACACTCTAGATCATCAAAGCGGTATTGATAATCACTTGAGTGTCCACTTCCTGAGACAAAAGCACAGCTGTCCTGAAAGGAGCTTTGCTGAGCTTGTTGAGACCTTGGAGTCTCAGGAAATGTGATGTATGGCCCAGAAGAACAAGATGGCTGCTGGGTGTAAGTCAGGTATTGTTAAGGCTGGGAGATTCCTGAGTCTTCAGCAACCATTAAGGTGTTGCTAGCAGGAAGACTCAAGGGTCTGTTTGTCTGATGACCTATCTTACTTTCCATTTCCAAACGGTAACCATCAAGGATCCCATAGAGTTCGGTCATGGTGAGTGTATTCAGATTTTCTGTTCTCTTGATAGAGACACAATAAAATGTCCACTCATTGGGTAATGCACTCATGAACTTTCTTGTAAGGTCTCTGAGTTCATGAGCAATTCCCACAGATTGAAGGTAAGAAATGAGATCCATGTACCTAAAATATTGCTGGCTAAGAGTCTCTCCAACAACATGGGTGAAGTTCTCGAACTGCTGCTTCAATGAGTCCTTCTTGGAGTCATTTGAGCTTGAGTACATTTGAGCAAGCGCATCAAACAGTTCTTTGGCAGACTTGCAGTGCTCAAACCCCACCATGATAGAGTTTGGAATTGCAGTCATCAGAAAAGTCATAGCGTTGCTGTCAATGTTAAGCTTCTTCCTGTCTTCATCAGAGTAATCTTCAACAGCTTTCTCGATCATGGCACCGTTTCCACCAGCTACTTTTGGCTTATACGGGCCATTGACAATGGATTGCCACATTTTGCTGTCTTGATATCTGATGAAGCCCTCCATTCTTCTACTCCAGGACCTGAAGTTTTCAGGGGTGATGATGGGTGCTTGGTCATCATCCCCATCTCTACTTCAGATTTGTTGAGGGCCATTTTGAGTGAGGTATAAGGAGGAGTGAAAAATAGGTTGATTAGGATGCTAAGATCTCACAGTCAAGAGCCTAAGAAGCTCTGATACCAATTGCACGAACAGGTTTGTCACTTAAACACTTGGATTTCTCTCAAACTCACTTATAGAAACACTCAATTCAGATGAAGTAAAGTCTTTTACAATAGTTGATAATAATATAATAAGTAGTAAAGGAACACACAAAAATAAATTTTCAAGGCACTTGTATATATTACTTCTCAACTCAAGATATTACAAGACTCTTACAAGCATCATATATGAGTTACAATGAGAGACTATATATACTAGATCCTACAGCCGGATATACTTTGATACCAGCTGGAAACCTAAGACTAAACCATATACTACAATGCTAAAGTTAAGGTATCTTAGATAAAGTATTATCTAAGATATGGTAGTCATGACATGTCCATGACTTACCTTTTGTCACCAACTAAAGATGGCAACTGTACTAACATAAAAGGTAAACAGTGGATTAAAGTATGGTCAATTGCATGGCTTTTGAGAAAATGCCATGCAGTATCTCAGAGATTTGCAGCGGAGTGTCAGGAAGGCCATACTTATGTCCACAGGATAATAGCAATGTTTTCCGAAGGTAAGTTGGCTTCGGAAGAACAAGTTCTTCCGATCCCACTTATACTTCAGAAGAGGCTTCTATACTTCCGAGGCTTAAGGACTTCTGTACTTCAAAAGTTGACTTCAGATCTTTCTTTCTAAGTCTTGAACTTCAGAATTATGTTCTTTATCTTTAGAAGTTGGAACTTTTCCTTCGGAAGTGAGCTTTACACTTTGTCTTCGGAAGATCTCCTTTTTCCTTCGGAAGTTCCACACTTGGCTTCGGAAGTCCTTTATTTGTTGTACCAAAATCTTCTAAGTGACTTGGTTTTGGTTGTACCAGCCTTTCTAGATCCAACAACACTCCTAGTGTGAAAGGTTTTGTTCCTGATTGGCTATTTGATCTTTATTTAGTTACCAATTGTTTTAAGAAATCTTGTGAGCATGTTTCAGGGTCTACAGATATATTACCTACAGGTGATCCTGATCCAAGATTTGAGCTAAGAAGACCTTCAAGCTACACATCTTCAGCTCCAATGGTAACCAATCCTGCAAATGAAGCTTCTTCTAGCACATCAATGACAAATCATGCTGATACTTCTAAGGTCCCTTCAAATTCTAGCTTAGATGAGTTGTTCTTCCTAAAGGAGGCTGTAAATCATTCCTTTGAGCAGATAGGCTATGAGGGAGATTTCTTTGTAAAGACCTTTAGGAAAGGCAAGGTCTCATCCTAATGGAAATACCCGCTTCATATGGTTATTCGTAGCTTATCCAACAAGCATGGAGGGTGGGATCAGATTCCTAATGATCTCTCCTTCATAGTACATGGAATGATTCATGTGGTCAAGTTCAGGTACTCTCAATTTTTTTATACAAATTTACTTGCAAACTTGGACTCCTTAAAGTATTACATGTTTCCTAGATATGTTCAATACATTCTCAACTGTGAATTGGGCTCACAATTGAGGGAAACATGCAATATTCTTAAATTGGGACAAATGAAGCCTGACATCTTTAAAATCTTGAAGATGTTGGGTTTTGTAACAAGTTAATCAAAGCAAGTTTAACCATTTAAACATGAAAAACGCAGCGGATATTAGTGGTTAAAGTATGTTAAACAATCTAAAATTTTAAGAATTTTAACCAATGACAAAACCCAAGAAAAAGGATCATTAATATATGTGAAAAGACATGTTATCAAAACAAAAGAACAACCATAAGGTGTTCTAGAAACTACCATTCAAGAACAAGAGGTTGAAGTGTGGATGAGATGAAGATGATGATGCTCTTAAATGTCCAGCCCCAAGACAGAAAGCCTCAAGTTTGTATACCCACAAGCTCTTCCAAACACCTAGCTAGTTAGGGAGCACAACACCAATAACCCTCTTCTTGTGCCTCTTGCAAAAACCAAAATTTTCAGCTTCCATTTCCTCCTCTTGGGTCCGAAATTTTCAACCTCTTGGAGAGAGTTTCTTGCATGTGTATGTGAGAGAGTGTGTGTGTTTGATGGAAGGGTGCAAGAGTGTCTAATGTCTTGCAAAGACCAAGACTAAAATGGGTTCCCAATGCCCACAAGGGGCGGCTGAAACTTGTTTTTAAATTGGGTTCCCCCCATTTTATTTTTCTTATAAAAGTTACACTTTTAACCCATTAGATTATAAAATTAAAACTTCTTTTAATTTTATAATAGTAACACACTTTTATTTGTTATTATTTAACACAGTTAAATAATGTAACAAATAAATTCTCATGAACAAATTATCCACATAATGTTGTTCTTTCATAAAAGCAACGTTTTAGAAAACCCATTTTCTAAATTAGTATCAATATTTATTTGTATGATCTCATCAACAAATAAATATTTATTGGTTTTTGTTTGGCTTGTTATCAGGTATGACCCGACTTGGATCATAACGTACTAACCACATCAATCTTGTATGTGTCTTGGGCATACAAGATCCAACAATCTCCCTCTTGCACAAGATTCATAGAAGATTGATGCAAGTAGTAAATACTTCCTAACAACGGTTTACTACCCTTAATACGTATGACTAAGTGCCATTCAATAACATCATCCCCTTCAAGTACCTTACTTGAAATTTATTAGGTGAATCAATCATCTATCCTGTTGTCATAGATGCCATGTTAAATCCTAGAGACACAGAGTGATCATTCTCCATTGATTTAACTTTATCAGGTCTTAGACATCTTTCTCTCGACGAATAAGAGGGACAAATCCCATCTTGACTACATACGTGTCTCAATAATCTCCTTATATCAAACCTGAACTCAGACTTATGTACAGCCTTGTTTCAGAAGAACGAATAACTAAGTCAAAGTATAATATTCGGTAAGTATCAAGACCCAATATGTGTCTCAGGTCAGAGTATACCAAATGATGTTCACCTTTACTCAAAATTACTTATGATCAATCAGGAAGATCCATGTAGTAATATTTGAGATGCAAGTCAGTCCAATATTTGTATCCCACAAATATCTATGAACTTTGGTAGTAACCTTTTTATCTATATTCATTCATATGAATATCTACCAATCCAAGGTCATAATAGTCTTACCTTCATACTTGTTCCCACAAGTATGAACGACTACGAATGTTTTGAGTAAACGACTTACTCATGGATTTTAAACATGCAAAATAAGAATATTAGTTGAACCATTATAACCAAATAGTCCATTCAAGTAATAAAGGGTTACAATATCTAAATACAAAATTAAAGATGAAATCCAGTCACTAGAATATTGAAGTCCCATGGCACAAGTATGACTTTCATGCTTTGCCTTTTCAAGAAGCTTCATGAGTGGATCCACATTGTTTTGATCCGTGTGAACTTTGCGAACACATATCTTATCCTTTTCAACTCCCTTATGTAGTTGAATCTCCATTCAATGTGCCTTGTCTTTTGATGTGCACAGGGTTCCTTGATTTGAGCAATCGCACCCTCGTTATCATAAATAATTTCTAGGGGGTCCTGAATGAAGGGACTACCCCTAGATCGGCAATGAACTTCTTTAACCATGCAGCTTCCACAGCTGCGAATGAAGCGGTGATGTATTCTGACTTTGTAGTTGATAATGTCACCACATCTTGCTTAGAGCTCTTCCAAAAGATTGCTCCTCCATTCAAGATAAATATGTACCCCGATTGTGATCGTGAATCGTCCCGATCAGTTTGGAAACTCGCATCCGTGTAACCCTTTACTACGAGTTCCTCCTCACCAGATCCATAGATTAGGAACATATCTTTGGTCCTCCTTGGGTACTTAAGTATGTTCTTACAACCATCCAATGGTTGTTTTCAGGATATTGCTGGTATCGGCTTATCATGCTCATGGCGCATGACACGTCCGGCCTAGTGCATATCATTGCATACATGATGGATCCTATAGTAGACACATACAATATTCCCTTCATTTTTTCTTGCTCATCCTTTGAGCTTGGACATTGAGTCATACTCAATATCGTTCCTCTTTGAATAGATATGGTACCTTTCTTAGAGTTTTTCATCTTGAACCTTTTCAAGATCTTGTCAATGTATGCACTTTGATTTAAACCTATCAACCGCCTTGATCTATCCCTATAGGTCTTTATTCCCAAAATATAGGCAGCTTTACCAAGATCCTTAATGGAGAAACAGCTTCCAAGCCAGGCTTTTACACCCTCTAAGGTTAGAATGTCATTTCCAAATAGTAAAATGTCATTGACATACAATACTAGGAAAGTGATGATGCTCCCACTATCTTTCTTATATACACATGCTTTATCAGTGTTTTTGATGAACCCAAATTTGATTATCTCTTCACCAAAACAGTGATTCCAACTTCTTGATGCTTGCTTCAATCCATTGATTGATTTCTTTAACTTGCATACTTTGTTAGGATGTTTTGGATAGACAAAACCTTCAGGATAAACCATATAGACATCTTTCTCAAGATATCCATTTAGAAAAGCAGTTTTGACATCCATTTGCCAAATCTCATAATCATAATGAGCAACTATGGAAAATAATATCCTAATAGACTTTAGCATTGCAACCAGTGAGAAGGTCTCATCATAATCAACCGCTTGAGTTCGAGTGAAGCCTTTTGCTACAAGTCTAGGTTTATAAGTATCCAAGTTTCCATGCATATCAGTTTTCTTCTTGAAAACCCACTTACTTCCAACTATATTGGAGTTAAGAGGTGGTTCAACCAAGTCCCACACTTGGTTGTCATACATGGATTGCATCTCAACGTTCATGGCTTCACGCCACTTGTCACAATCCAAATTGGACATTGCATCATGATAAGTGGTTGGTTCATCGGAATCTACCATATAGCATCCATCTATGAAAACTCCATATCTTTAAGGTGGATTACTAATTCTACCAGATCTATGAACGTTTAATGTATATTGATCAACCACTTGATCGTTCTCAACATCCTCATGTTGAGTGCTAGTGTCAACCAAACGTGTATCGGTTTGTGATACTTGATCTTCCTCAAGATCCACTGTTCTACTGCTACTTTCTCCCGTAACAAACTTAGCTTCTAAGAACTCAGCCTTCTACAAACTCCTTTTGTTCCGATGGATCATAGAAATAATATTCCATAGAATCTCTAGGATATCCAATGAAGATACACTTAGTGGAACGACTTTCTAACATGTTTAAGGTGGGAGTCTTAAAATAAGCCTCACAACCCCGTACCTTTAAGTATGATAGGGATGGAACCCTCCATGCCATATTTTAAAAGGTGTCAATTCCACTTTCTTGGTTGGGGCCATATTCAAGACATGGGCCGTAGAGAGCAAAGCGAAACCCCAAAATGTTAGAGGCAATGAGCTTCTATCCATCATAGATTGAACCATATCCAATAGAGTTCGATTTCTCCGCTCGGACACACCATTGTGTTGTCGTGTTCCAGGTGGAGATAGTTGTGAGACAATACCACAACTTCTAAGATGATCTCTGAAATCATCACTTAGGTATTCACCTCCTCTATCAGTGTGCAGAATATTTATTTTTTTGTTGAGTTGATTTTCTACTTCATTTTGGAAGATTTTGGACATTTCAAAAGCTTCATCTTTGTGTCTTAACAAGTACACATAACCATATCGACTATAGTCATCGGTAAGGTAATGAAGTATCTTTCATGGTACCTAGTCATTAGCTTAAAAGGACTACATACATCCAAATGTATGATGCCTAATAAATCTTTTGCCCTTTTGGATTTGCCACTAAAAGGTGCCTTAGTCATTTTACCCTGTAAACAAGATTCACATACATCAAATGAATCATATTCACTTTCTTTTAAATGACTGTTCTTTTGAAGTGTTTGTATGCGCTTCTTGTTTATATGACCAAGAAAGCAATGCTAAAGATAGGTATCACTCAAATCCAATTTGAGTTTCTTAGTGGTTGTTTGGTACAATGAGCTATCATATAATGTGTTTTCACGAACCAATTCATAAATACCATTAATAGGAATAAATTTAAAATAAAATATGCCATTTAAAGAAACATGAGTTTCATTTTCAATACATGTCAAAACATAACCATATTGTCTTAATTGGGCAACAAAAATAATATTCCTAGTCAAACTAGGAGCATACAAAATATTGTTCAAAATTGCTTCTAAACCATTTGGAAGCTTCAAGATGTAGTCCCCTCGGCTTTCAACTTCAACTTTTGCCCCATTCCCCATGTAGAGGCTAACATCCCTTTTCTTGAAGTCATTATTTCTTTTGAACCCATGCAATAAGTTACAAATGTGAGTTCCATATCTGTATCCATACCCATGTGTTAGAGGATATTAAATTTAGATCAATATGAATCATGAAAATTGTACGTGAGGTTTGCCTGACATCCCTCTTAGCTTGCAACTCTTTGAGATGGACTGGGCAATTTCTTGCCCATGTCCAATCTCCCCACACTTAAAGCATGGGTCATTTGAAGCAACCTTTTGCTTCTTCTCCGTGTTTTGGTGATGGCACTCTTACCACTCCCTTTCCCTTTCCCCTAACATGCCCCTTACCCTTGGCAACATTTGCCTTGGGTGCGGGGTGAGGCCTCTTCTTGTTCCGACCTTCATTAATCGTGAGAACGGCTAAAACCCTTTTACCCATGGCCGCCTCGGTAGTTTTGAGCATAGAGTGAAGCTCACTTATGTTCTTGTATCACCCGTTCATGTTATAATTCATGCTAAAGTTGTCAAAGCTTTTTGACAAAGAGTTGAGGATCAAATCCATAGCTAACTCTTCGAGACGGGACAATTCAGTCTTTCGAGGCGATCGATGTGGCTTTTCATCTTAAGTACATAAGATGAAACAGATTGGGTGTCATCTATACGACACGCATGGAGTGCCCGAACCATTTCGAAGCGCTCTACCCTTGCTTGTTGTTGGAACATTTCCTTAAACTAGGTTATCATGTCGTATGCTCCGTGATGTTCGTACTCCTTTTAAAGATCTAGAGTCATACTTGCTAACATGAGGCAAGACAGTTGGACCGAGTCCTTAGTGTATTGCACCCAATAATTGTAGGCCTCCTCATCCTCCTCATTAGGTTGATCGAGAATCGGATCGTCTAAAATATACGATCGTTTCTCTTGGTTGAGGACAATTCTCAAGTTTCGAAACCAATCAATAAAGTTATTATGGTTTAGACGCTCCTTTTGGAGAATGGTCCTTAGTGATAGTGAGTGAGCGGACGGGATATCATTATTTTCATTGTTGTTGGTGGCCATCTACAAAATTTAACAAAGTTCAATTTTATTATTTTTGATATTGTTGATATTTTAATAATTAAAGCCCGTTTTTAAGTGTCTTACACAATTTTAAAATTCTATAATCCAACGTTACATTTAAATAGTGGCTAGGTGACATTTATCCCGTTATTTAAATTAACAAGGTAGTTAACGTTTGACAATTGCAACCTTTTGCAACTTCTAGAGGTATGGGATCGACTTTAAAACATCATATGTATAGTCGGCATGTTTATATCCCATCAACACCTTTGTAAATCATATTGTCGGTGATCCATTTAACATGGTTTGCAAATCAAGTTACCCTACTTGCACACACGTGAGTTTTCCAACATAAGTGGTTAGGTGACCTTCATCCCAGAAATATGGTATCCCCACTTCAAATCACAAGTTCCCTCAAAATGGTTAGGTGACCTTTATCCCCTTAAGAGTTTCCAAGTGACTCAAGTGTTGTGCAAAAGGATGGTGTTAAACTTGTTTATAAAAGATATTTAATGTTTTCATAATCTTAGTTTAGAAAACTCTATGCACCTTATGTTTGCATGCTTTCAAATACAAGATACCCTATGGTTCATTTTTTAATAAAACCCCTTTTATTAAAATCATTAATCCTATTAATAACCTTTTATTAACCACTTAATGAGAACGAACCATCAATTTTCAGCTTGTTAAGTTTGTTAATGAGTTTGTTAAGCATATCCAAATATCAACCAACAATCACACAACAAACAACCAAAAAGCATAATCATACAAACATAAGTGCACAACCATAGCCACTAACTTGACCACACTTGTTTGCCATAACAAGTGTTGTCATAAGGTCTTTCGTAAGGGTTAAAATGACATATCAAAATGTGTCCATGAACTCCCACTTGAATCCACATACAAATGCTTCAAGTGTGCATGTCTTTTGTGTCCTTCTTTGGGTCTTCATCTTGTGCATCTTCTTTTACAAAATCATATCCTAATACATTTTTTTTCTAATAAAAGAAATGCACCTAATCTATTTATTATATAACAAATGAATAAATAAATTACAACCCAAAATACAAACACAAATATTACAACCCTTTCAAAAATCAAAACCAAGATGACAAACCACAATCAACCGAATCCGAAACACATAAGGTCAAGGCTATGTTATGCACCAAAATATGTATCATATACAACATTCAAGAACAACAATGAACCCCTTTTTTATAACCTTAAAGTCTGGCCAACATGAACCAAAACTTTAGGGTTTTGTCCAAACAACACCATCAACCATTTGAAGTTAATCTTTCAAGGTTTATACTAAAGCATGTAAGATTAAACCTTAAAACATAAAGGATTCAATCATCCATAACAAAAGAAACCCTAATGGGTTGAAAATGTCCATGAAAACTAACTTTTCAAGAAATCTTGATGCATGTGTTCCACATAACCGGCTCTAGATGCCATGTTACGCTTGCTTATTTTTATAGACAAAGAAAGAAAGAATAAAGTGAAGGAAAAAGAAGAAAAAGAAATAAAACCCAAGTCTAGGGGTTAAAAGTGATAAAAAGGACAAAATCTTTGAAAAGTTGGTGATAAAGGTGGCATGGCCGCCCATTACCCTTTCTACACACACATTCTCGGATATTTTAGAGAGAGAAGGAAAGAGAGCAGAAAACTCTCGGTTTTGAAGGACGAAGAAGAAGAATTCTAATTCAAGGTAAGAATTCATGTGTTTATGATGTTCTTGACTGGTTTTATCCTCGGGTTTTTGCATATGTGTGTTTGTATGTGTTCGGGTATGATTTTTAGTGGGTTTCTAGGCGGTTGAACTCAATTGCAAACGAATTTGGAAGAAGCCATACTCAAGATCTGCAAAGGTGACTTTTAGAACACCTCTTTTACTAGTTTTTAACTATTTTGGGGCTGGAAATGCATGAACGTATGTTTTCATTAAACTAGGTTTTAAACCCGTATGTATGAATGTGTGTATGCTGTGATTATGACGTTATGTTGGGCTAAGTTCATGCTTGCTTATGTTCTGGTTGTGTTTCTAAGGCTTAGAATGTAAGATTTAAGCTTAGAACATGATTGACGGTGTTTGGGAACTGAGGTCTGATGTTTAGGGCTCATAAGTTTAAGTTTTAGAATCTGCCTAAGTATGTAGAAGAAATGCGGATGAGTAATGGAAGTCAATGTGGATGAACATTTAATGCGGATGAGCATTAACTATTACATAAGTCAAAGCGGATGAGTAATGGAAGTCAATGCAGATGAACAGTTAATGTGGATGAGCATTAACCACTAAGTGAGTCAATGCGGATGAGTATTGGATGAAATGCGGATGAACATTGACTAAGTATGGGAAATGCAGATGAGTAAAGTCAATGCGGATGAACAAATGCAGATGAACAGGAACAAAATGTAGATGAAGTAAAAGAAGTGCGGATGAACAGAAGCAAATGCAGATGAAGAAAAAGAAATGCGAATGAACACTTAAACTTTACGAGGAAAAAGTGAAATTTAGGATTTGACTTGGGATGTTCCTGGGGGTTCATGTAAGCTGACTTTTGAGGTCATAGATGTTATGATAGGCATGTTATGATGTATGTATGATGCTTATGCATGATGGTATGTATGATGTATGTGATGTATGTATTATGCCTGGTATGATGATGTTGACTGTTGATGTTCATGTTCCTTATTATGTATCTTTATTTTCCTGTGGCTTTACATTGAATGTTAATGAATGAAATAAAAGTATTATGTAACGTAAAGTGGAAGATAATAAAAGAGGAACATGATGAATGAATGTATTCATTAATGAATCATTGAAAGTAAAGAAAGTCTTGCAAGCCTTGTATGTCGGGACACACCCCATTGTAGGGTGTTAGCCGAATGGTGTGTGAGTTAGCTACCCCAGAAGGATGCACATTGGGGTCTTTCTTTGTGATTGACCATATGTATAGAACCTTGTCGCTTACCGTACATATTATGGCCAGGTTGTTGTGCGCCATGACGGGGGGTCAATGATGGACCCCAGCCCAGTATCAGCTTTGTATATGACGGTGGGTATAGCACATGACAATGGTACACCTGAACTAACCCTAGGTACTGTGGCCAGGCTGCTGTGCGCCATGACGGGAGGTCTATGATGGACCCCAGCCCGGTACCAGCTTTATGCATGACGGTAGGTTAAAGTTCATGGTTTTTAATGGAATGAGAAGAAGTAATGATGAACGTATGAATGAAAGTAATGTAAGTGAACGGTAATGACGTACGATGAATATGGAAGTAAATGAACGAATGATGAAGATAATAATGATATTCTCTAGGTATAAGAATGATGTGCGATCACATGCAAAAGTAAAGAACAGTTTAATGAAGGTAAAGTATGTTTTATATTAAAACTAAAACTCACTCAGCAACGCTGACTTTTTATGAATTTTCCAGTTGGCAGGTGAGCATTGCTAAGGATGGCGCGGGGCAGCTACTTGGCATTTTGGATGGCATTCTTTTGTTACTGTTTTTGCATTGTAATGCGAACAAATGAAAATGTGTAATGAATGATTGTATTAACTTGCAAAAGCAGTTATTATGAAACGAAAAGTTATTTTAATGTTCTGCTGTGATGTTTTTATGAAAGTTAAATGTAATTGTATGTTTTGTGAGCAACGATTGGCCGACTGTAAGCGTCATGGGAACGGGGCCTTACATGCCATTGTTGGGTTTTGTAACAAGTTTATCAAAGCAAGTTTAACCATTTAAACTTGAAAAATGCAGCGGATATTAGTGGTTAAAGTATGTTAATCAATCTGAAATTTTTAAACATTTTAACCAAAGACAAAACCCAAGAACAAAGATCATTAATATATGTGGAATGACATGCTAACAAAACAAAAGAACAACCATAGGGTGTTCTTGAAACTACCTTTCAAGAACAAGATGTTGAAGTATGGATGAGATGAAGATGATGATGCTCTTGAATGTCCAGCCCCTAAGAGAGAAAGCCACAAGTTTGTATACCCACAAGCTCTTCCAAACACCAAGCTAGTTATGGAGCACAACACCAAGAACCCTCTTCTTGTGCCTCGTGCAAAAACCGAAATTTTCAGCTTCCTTTTCCTCCTCTTGGATCCGAAATTTTCAGCCTCTTGGAGAGAGTTTATTGCTTGTGTGTGTGAGAGAGTGTGTGTGAGAGAGTGTGTGTGAGAGAGTGTGTGTGTGTGTTTGATGGAAGAGTGCAAGAGTGTCTAATGTCTTGCAAAGACAAAGACTAAAATGGGTTCCCAATGCCCATAAGGGGCGGCCAAAACTTGTTTTAAAATTGGGTTCCCCCCATTTTATTTTTCTTATAAAAGTTACACTCTTAAACCATTAGATTATAAAATTAAAATCTCTTTTAATTTTATAACATTAACACACTTTTATTTGTTATAATTTAACACACTTAAATAATGTAACAAATAATTTCTCATGAACAAATTATCCACATAATGTTGTTCTTTTACAAAAGCAACATTTTAGAAAACTCATTTTCCAAATTGGTGTCAATATTTATTTGTATGATCTCATCAAAAAATAAATATTTGTTGGTGTTTGTTTGGCTTGTTATTGGGTATGTCCCAACTTGGATCATAACATACTAACGACATCAATCTTGTGTGTGTCTTGGGCATACATGATCCAACAGAAGAAGCCAATTGTCGGCTTCTCAGGGGTAGATACACGCCTTGTCCTAAAAATGTTAGAGCTCATTGCTCAAGGTGACAACCTAGCAACACAAGCTAGTGTTGAACCCACACCTTCTACCTCCCAACCACCAAAAAGACCTTAAATTACCCACACTTACAAAAGAAAATCCAAGCAAACCCGTGCTGAAGCTGTTGAGTCAGTGCAGACCCCCATACACTCACCCATATAAAAGGAAGTGGATACTAGAGCTCCCACTTCTCCTGAGGAGCAAACCACTCCTAATTTTTCAAGAATCAATGCTGAGGTTCCTCATGCTCAACCTGATGAGCTCAAAATCCCAACTGCCTTAAGCATTTACTCTAAGTCTCAACACTCAGGTGAACAACCTTTAGGGGACAGTGACCATCCCTAACTCTAGACTTAAGTCACCCAATCCCCAACCTTGACTTCTATACTAATGAAGATTTAGGTTTTAGTGAACCATGAGTCTCTCTACTCTTGCCCCACTCAAAGAGAGATGAGAGCTCCTGAGTCATGTTTGTCTAGCCCACATCAGTCACCTATTAGTGAGGTGGATACTTCTGAACCTCTTTAGAATATCCATATGGAACAGGCTCTTACTTTAGCAAGTGATTACATCATTCAGACCTCAACGATGGCAACTCAGCCCATTGACACTTCCACTGAAGTTGTCACCGAGTAGAGGAAAATCAATAGCCAAGAACTTTATGCTGGGGGTGTGACAGAAGACTTTGGTCCAACTCTCTCATCCCCTATGATTCTTCTCATGAAGATGAGGGGAGTCTAAGGCTAAAGGTACAAAAACTGTCAAAAACCTGCACCTATCTAGTCTCCAAGGTTCTAAGGGTAAAGGTACAAAAACTGTGAAAAACCTGCACCTATCTAGTCCCCAAGGTTAGTCATCTTGAATCTCTGGTGACTACCTTGCAAAACAGGGTCAATGATTAGCAACTTGAGATATATTATCTTAGGGAAAACTAGCTGGGAGACCTTTAAGAAGAGCTCCACCAGGAACACAAGAACCTATGAATGTGATTGATATAACCACTAGCTCAATTATGCAAGTGGGTGAGGCTACCAAAAAGGGGGAGAAAGTCATCGCAGACACAAAACCTAGGAGTTCTTCACAAAGCATGGACATTGAGGACTCACCATCCTCACTTACAACTATCCATACTTAGCAACTTCCTCAAGTTCCCATTAATTGGACTCTATAGACTCCTTCATTTAGAGTCTTTTTGAGAAAGGTATACCAAGGGTAGTGTCATCTCCACCTCAAGGAACTACCAACTACATCATAGGGTGGATGTATGACGCAAATAGGAGAGCCCTTATTCTTGAAAGATTTCAAGGGCAGTAAGAGGTCTTCAATTTTTGGACCTTGAACTACTATGAAGGTCTTGACCTGATCAACATGCCACTTGTCAATCCAAGTCAATCTATACAAACTGACAGGCTGGCAAATGTGTATCGATTTGTGATTCTTGATCTTCCTCAAGATCCACTGTTCTACTACTAGTTTCTTCCGTAACAAACTTAGCTTCTAAGAACTCAGCCTTCTATAAACTCCTTTTGTTCTGATGGATCATAGAAATAATATTCCATAGAATCTCTTGGATATCCAATGAAGATACACTTAGTGGAACGACTTTCTAACTTGTTTAAGGTGGGAGTCTTAACATAAGCCTCACAACCCCATACCTTTAAGTATGATAGGGATGGAACCCTTCCATGCCATATTTTAAAAGGTGTCATTTCCACTTTCTTGGTTGGGGCCATATTCAAGATACAGGCCATAGAGAGCAAAGGGAAACCCCAAATGTTAGAGGCAATGAGCTTCTATCCATCACAGATTGAACCATATCCAATATAGTTCGATTTCTCCACTCGGACACACCATTGTGTTGTGGTGTTTCAGGTGGAGATAGTTGTGAGACAATACCACAACTTCTAAGATGATCTCTGAAATCATCACTTAGGTATTCACCTCCTCTATCAGTGTGCAGAATATTTATTTTTTTGTTGAGTTGATTTTCTACTTCATTTTGGAAGATTTTGGACATTTCAAAAGCTTCATCTTTGTATCTTAACAAGTACACATAACCATATCGACTATAGTCGTCGGTAAAGGTAATGAAGTATCTTTCATGGTACCTAGTCATTAGCTTAAAAGGACCACATACATCCGAATGTATGATGCCTAATAAATCTTTTGCTCTTTCGGATTTGCCACTAAAAGGTGCCTTAGTCATTTTACCTTGTAAACAAGATTCACATACATCAAATGAATCATATTCACTTGCTTTTAAAAGACTGTTCTTTTGAAGTGTTTGTATGCACTTCTTGTTTATATGACCAAGACGGCAATGCTAAAGATAGGTATCACTCAAATCCAATTTGAGTTTCTTAGTGGTGGTTTGGTACAATGAGCTATCATATAATGTGTTTTCACGAACCAATTAAAAAATACCATTAATAGGAATAAATTAAAAATAAAATATGCCATTTAAAGATACATGAATTTCATTTTCAATGCATGTCAAAACATAACCATATTGTCTTAATTGGGCAACAAAAATAATATTCCTAGTCAAACTAGGAGCATACAAAATATTGTTCAAAATTGCCTCTAAACCATTTGGAAGCTTCAAGATGTAGTCCCCTCGGCTTTCAACTTCAACTTTTGCCCCATTCCCCATGTAGAGGCTAACATCCCTTTTCTTGAAGTCCTTATTTCTTTTGAACCCCTGCAATAAGTTACAAATGTGAGTTCCATATCTGGTATCCAATACCCATGTGTTAGAGGATATTAAATTTAGATCAATATGAATTATGAAAATTGTACCTGAGGTTTGCCCGACATCCCTCTTAGCTTGCAACTCTTTGTGATGGACTGGGAAATTTCTTGCCCAATGTCCAATCTCCCCACACTTAAAGCATGGGTCGTTTGAAGCAACCTTTTGCTTCTTCTCCGCTGGTTTTGGTGATGGCACTCTTACCACTCCCTTTCCCTTTCCCCTAACATGCCCCTTACCCTTGGCAACATTTGCCTTGGGTGCGGGGTGAGGCCTCTTCTTGTTCCGACCTTCATTAATCGTGAGAACGGCTAAAACCCTTTTACCCATGGCCGCCTCGGTAGTTTTGAGCATAGAGTGAAGCTCACTTATGTTCTTGTATCACCCGTTCATGTTATAATTCATGCTAAAGTTGTCAAAGCTTTTTGACAAAGAGTTGAGGATCAAATCCATAGCTAACTCTTTCGAGACGGGACAATTCAGTCTTTCGAGGCGATTGATGTGGCTTTTCATCTTATGTACATAAGATGAAACAGATTGGGTGTCATCTATACGACACGCATGGAGTGCCCGAACCATTTCGAAGCGCTCTACCCTTGCTTGTTGTTGGAACATTTCCTTAAACTAGGTTATCATGTCGTATGCTCCGTGATGTTCGTACTCCTTTTAAAGATCTAGAGTCATACTTGCTAACATGAGGCAAGACAGTTGGACCGAGTCCTTAGTGTATTGCACCCAATAATTGTAGGCCTCCTCATCCTCCTCATTAGGTTGATCGAGAATCGGATCGTCTAAAATATACGATCGTTTCTCTTGGTTGAGGAGAATTCTCAAGTTTCGAAACCAATCAATAAAGTTATTATGGTTGAGACGCTCCTTTTGGAGAATGGTCCTTAATGATAGTGAGTGAGCGGACGGGATATCATTATTTTCATTGTTGTTGGTGGCCATCTACAAAATTTAACAAAGTTCAATTTTAGTATTTTCGATATTGTTGATATTTAATAATTAAAGCCTGTTTTTAAGTGTCTTACACAATTTTAAAATTCTATAATCCAACGTTACAGTTAAATAGTGGCTAGGTGACATTTATCCCGTTATTTAAATTAACAAGGTAGTTAACGTTTGACAATTGCAACCTTTTGCAACTTCTAGAGGTATGGGATCGAATTTAAAACATCATATGTATAGTCGGCATGTTTATCCCATCAACACCTTGTAAATCATATTGTCGGTGATCCATTTAACATGGTTTGCAAATCAAGTTACCCTACTTGCACACACGTGAGTTTCCAACATAAGTGGTTAGGTGACTTTCATCCCAGAAATATGGTATCCCCACTTCAAATCACAAGTTCCCTCAAAATGGTTAGGTGACCTTTATCCCCTTAAGAGTTTCCAAGTGACTCAAGTGTTGTGCAAAAGGATGGTGTTAAACTTGTTTATAAAAGATATTTAAAGTTTTCATAATCTTAGTTTAGAAAACTCTATGCACCTTATGTTTGCATGCTTTCAAATACAAGATACCCTATGGTTCATTTTTTAATAAAACCCCTTTTATTAAAATCATTAATCCTATTAATAACCTTTTATTAACCACTTAATGAGAACGAACCATCAATTTTCAGCTTGTTAAGTTTGTTAATGAGTTTGTTAAGCATATCCAAATATCAACCAACAATCACACAACAAACAACCAAAAAAGCATAATCATACAAACATAAGTGCACAACCATAGCCACTAAGTTGACCACACTTGTTTGCCATAACAAGTGTTGTCATCAGGTCTTTCGTAAGGGTTAAAATGACATATCAAAATGTGTTCATGAACTCCCACTTGAATCCACATACAAATGCTTCAAGTGTGCATGTCTTTTGTGTCCTTCTTTGGGTCTTCATCTTGTGCATCTTCTTTTACAAAATCATATCCTAACACAATTTTTTTTCTAATAAAAGAAATGCACCTAATCTATTTATTATATAACTAAATGAATAAATAAATTACAACCCAAAATACAAACACAAATATTACAACCCTTTCAAAAATCAAAACCAAGATGACAAACCACAATCAACTGAATCCGAATAACATAAGGTCAAGGCTATGTTATGCACCCAAATATGTATCATATACAACATTCAAGAACAACAATGAACCCCTTTTTATAACCTTAAAGTTCTGGCCAACATGAACCAAAACTTTAGGGTTTTGTCCAAACAACACCATCAACCATTTGAAGTTAATCTTTCAAGGTTTATACTAAAGCATGTAAAATTAAACCTAATACATAAAGGATTCAATCATCCATAACAAAAGAAACCTAATGGGTTGAAAATGTCCATGAAAACTAACTTTTCAAGAAATCTTGAAGCATGTGTTCCACATACCGGCTCTAGATGCCATGTTACGCTTGCTTATTTTTATAGACAAGAAAGAAAGAATAAAGTGAAGGAAAAAGAAGGAAAAGAAATAAAACCCAAGTCTAGGGGTTAAAAGTGATAAAAAGGACAAAACCTTTGAAAAGTGGTGATAAAGGTGGCATGACCGCCCATTACCCTTTCTACACACACATTCTCGGATATTTTAGAGAGAGAAGGAAAGAGAGCAGAAAACTCTCGGTTTTGAAGGACGAAGAAGAAGATTCGAATTCAAGGTAAGAATTCATGTGTTTATGATGTTCTTGACTGGTTTTATCCTCGGGTTTTTGCATATGTGTGTTTGTATGTGTTCTGGTATGATTTTTAGTGGGTTTCAGGCGGTTGAACTCAATTGCAAACGAGTTTGGAAGAAGCCATACTCAAGATCTGTAAAGGTGACTTTTTGAACACCTCTTTTACTAGTTTTTAACTGTTTTGGGGCTGGAAATGCATGAATGTATGTTTTCATTAAACTAGGTTTTAAACCCGTATGTATGAATGTGTGTATGCTATGATTATGATATGTGAGTTAGCTACCCTTGAAGGATGCACATCGGGGTCTTTCTTTGTGATTGACCACATGTATAGAACCTTTGTCGCTTACCGTACATATTATGGACAGGTTGTTGTGTGCCATGTGTGGGGACATTAACATGTTTATCAAAGCTCATATAATCTTGTATTATGTGAAAACGCAGCGGAATTTAGGTTTTAAAACATGTTAATAATCTGGTTATTAAACCCATTTAATAAGCAACCCCAAACCATGGATCATTATACGAATATCATACAAAGTAAAGAACATAAGAAGGTAAAAGGAACAACCTTTAGGGCTGCTGGAAAACAAGATTTCAGGAGATTATTGGATGAGTTCTTGTGGCTGAAACTTCAATGTTGAAGCCCTCAAGATGACATACCCCAAGGCCCAACAAACACCCTCTTGCTAGGCTTTGAACACCAACTTGTAGTATTCTTCTTCTTGTGGAATTTTCAGTCAAGAACACTTCATGTAAGCTGAAAATTCGTTTTTCCTTGCTTCAATAATCCGAAAGTTAGTGAAAGAGAGAGAGAGAGAGAGAGAGAGACTTTCTTGTGTGTAGGTTGAGTGTAGAAAAAGAAGAGTGTAGGAATGGATGGATGCATGTACTTGGAACCCCCAAAAGGAAGTTCCCAATACCATTCAAAAAGGGGGCGGCCGAATGGGCTCCCCTTTTTGTTCCTTCTCCATTTTGAAAGTATTATTTTACATATAATACACTCTAGTATTCCACTCTTTATAAAATTAAACCATTTTAATTTTATAGCACATACACATTGTCATTTGTCATTGTTTAACTAATTTAAACAATGAATAAGTAATCCTTCATGAACAAATCAATTATATAATGATGTTCATCTACAAAAGCAATAATTTAGAAAATCCAATTTTCTAAATGGTGTCATTACTTATTTGTATGATCTTATCAACAAATGAATCATCTTTCGGTGTTTGTTTGGCTTGTTATTGGGTATGACCCGACTTGGATCATATCACACTAGCCACATCAATTTAATATGAATCTTGGGCAGATCAATGCCTTCAATCTCTCACTTGCACAGGATTTATAGAAGATTGATGCAAGCAGCAAATAACGCCTAGCAACGGTTTGCTGCCCCTAATGTATATGACTAAGTGCCATTCAATAACATCATCCTTTACAAGAACCTTACTTGAATATGATTTAGGTGAATTAATCATCTATCCTTTTGTTACAGATGTCATGTTAAATCCAGGAGACATAGAATTTTCACTCTCCAATGATTTAACTTTAACAGGCCTTAGACATCTAACTCTCAACGAATAAGAGGAACAAATTCCATCTTGATTACATACGACTCTCACAATCACCTCATATCATACCTGAACTCAGCCTTATGTACTGCCATTTTTCAGAACAGCAAAGAACTAAGTCAAAGTACAATACTTGGTGAATATCAAGACCTAATATGTATCTCAGGTCTGAGGATAAAATGATATTCGCTTTACTCAATATCTCTAAGACTAATCACAAAGATTCTATGCAGAAATAATTGAGAGCGGGTCGGTCCAATACCTATATCCCATAGATATTAATGAACCTTGGCAGCAACCTCTTGCTTATATTCATACCTAATGAATATCAACCAATCCAAGTTCATTACAGTCTTACATTCATAGTTGTTCCCACAAGTATGATCGACTGCGGACGTTTTGAATAACATATTTATTCATGGATTTAAACATGCTAAAATAGTAGAACAAATGAAATTATAACCATATAATTAAAACAAATAACATAAGTTCCAACATACAAATATAAAATACAAAGTCAAACCCAGTCACTAGAATATCGAAGTACAACAGCTGAAGAGTTTACAAGTGCTGAAATCAACAACTGATGTACAAAGTCTGAAGACAAAGACTGAAGACATCAGCTGAGGGTATCTACTGAAGTCATCAGCTGATGATACATTTGAAGTTCAAGTCTGAAGACCAACTACTGAAGTTTCAGTAGTTTGTCACAACAGCTGAAGAATACTTCTTCAGTAGTTGTGATATCAGTAGTTTTATATTTTACTTTCAGTAGTTTTGTAAAATGACTGAAGAGCTTGTTCTTCAGTCGTTGCAGTTTCAGTAGTTTTATGTTTTTCAGTAGTTATAACAACTGATAACACTTAGCATTTTTTGTAAGGAGATGTCAGCTGTTTTGACATCTTCAGTAGTTGTGTTTCAGTTGTAATAAATCTGTTAGATGTCACTATCAAGTGACATCAGCAGACGTCACATCTCTTATATAAGAGGTGTCGACCTAATTGTAATTGTGACATTCTGTTACCACGAAAGCGAATATTGAATGAAATATATTTGCAGAATTCTCTCTCTATAACCGTCTTTGTTCTTCATTGAATATCGTTTAGTTCTTGTGAATCGACTAATTCATTGTTTGAATTCTGCTGCTATACTCTTTAATCAATCAAACATAGATCCCTCATCCTAACAAGTGGTATCAGAGCTGGTTAATCATTGATCGATCTAACAATTGATCATTGAAACTGCTAATTGATATATGTGTTTGATTGAATTAGCGTATTCGCAAGAACTGGTTATAGATTATTGAATTTCTGTCGCTTTCGTTCATTTATTTTGAGATCTTCTAGTTCAATTGGTTGTTGTGTTTTGTTCTAAATTGGTTTAGCTTAATCGAATTTGATTGAATCTGAGATGACGACTCCTTCTAATGATCCTCACAATACCGGTTCCTTAACCAAGCCTCCGATGCTGGTTAGGACCGAGTATAACATATGGCAACGAAGAATGCTTCATCACCTGTCTGTTAACAGTTCAGGTTGTTGGACATCTGTGGTACATGGACCACATAAGCCTATGGTGAACAATCCAGAAACCAATCAAATGGTTCCGAAGAAGAAGGAACAATACTCTGATGAAGATCGGAAACTATTTGAGATTGATGCTAAAGCCCATGGAATTCTGGCCATGGCACTGCCTAATGAAATCTATTCTGGGCTTATGCATCATGAAACTGCTCATGATCTCTGGAATGCCCTGAAGGAACAATTTGGTGGCACAGATGAGGTCTTATCAAACAATAGAGAGATCCTTGCCCAACAATATGAGACATTCTCTCATAGGAAGGGTGAGACACTGACTCAACGGTTTGAGCGCTTTTCCTGCTTGATTTCTGAGCTGAAAATGGTGAAACAGGAATACACCAATAGCCAGATGAACAACAGATTCCTCCGATCACTGCCTGAGAGATGGGACACATACACTATTGTCCTACGCTCCAGTGCAAATCTAGATGGTCTATCTCTCACCCAACTTCATGGAAACTGCTTACATTTGAAAGAGAGATAGAGCAGAAGAGGAAACTGTCCTCATCAGGAAAGATCACTGATGACTTTGTACCAGGGAATACTGCCTTGGTTGGTCATGAGTCAGAATATGCTGCATCTGAGAGCAATTATGATGAGCATATAGATTTCTCTTCAAATAGTTCTGATCATGCATTTGTTGGTATTGAGAGTCATTCTGGCAGTAATAGTGACAATTTATGCTTCATCATGGATGATCTGAAAGGAATAGCTGATGATGATCTAGAAGAGATGGATATTCTGAGCCAAATGGCACTGATTAATATCAAATCTTAGAAGTTCTATAAGAGAACTGGCAGGAAATTTCCTGGACTCTCTAGCAAAACCAAAGTTGGTTTTGACAAGAGTAAGTTGAGGTGTCACAAATGCCAAAGGCTGGGACACTTTGCAAGAGAGTGTAGATCAACTGGATCTAACTCTTCTGCACCCTTTGTGACTTTTCCTAGTACTAGTCCACAAAACAGTGGGCAACATCCTGCTAGTTCTGGTCATCATTTACATCCCAGATCTCCTGCATACTTTGTTCCCCAGGGTCAAATGTCATATCCTTATCCCTGCTATTATATGCCTCAACCAAATCCTGTTCAAACTCCAACTGCACAACAACCACAAGCATTGCCTGAACCACAGCCTTCCCAATCTCATCAACAAACTCAACCTCAACAACACAGCTTCTTCACTCCAGGAGTTGTTGACTGGAGCAGTTTACCAGATGACTTGTCTGGTCATGAACAACTGTTCTCAGGTGCTGGTCAACATGGTGGTGAAAGTCCTTTTGGAAATCTAGCTCTTATGGCTTTGGATTCTGCTGATACTTCATCCACTAATGCCTCTACATCAAAGGTATCACAGGTATCCTCTGAGGCAAAAGCCAAATTATGTTCTGAACCATGCATAGCAGCATTTGCATCTATTAGAGAAGCAAATGTAGCTTTAATCAACAAGAACATTGAGCTAGAACAAATAATTTCCAAAAGCAAAGCTGAGTTTGAGTCTGTGCTTAATGATAAAAATGATGAGATTTACAAACTGAAATGCCAATATCTGATGATAAGGCTAGGAAAGAGATACTTCTTGAGAAGTATAAAGATCTTAAAGAAACCCATGCAGTTACCTAGGTAGAGTGTGATAGATGGGTACAATCATGCAAAGGTTTTGAAATGCTTCTTAGTAAGCAATCTGCTTCCAATGTGAAGTTTGGCATTGGTTACAATCACACTGCTCCACCTACAGATTTTACTCCAAGAGCAGAGGTAGAATCTGATGGTGAGAGTAATAACCAATCCATCTCATCATGTGATCTACTTTCTGATACAGCACAATCAGAAGTAGAAGTCAGCATCAAGCCCTCTCTGAACCTATCAGCTGATGCTGATGGTTCAAATGCTGACACTCACATGATCAATGAGTTGATCAACTCAGGAGTTAATTGTGAAAGTCCTGAAAGGACTAGAGAGCAGGATTTAACACCTGAAGTTCAAACTCCAACTACTGTTAGTACTGAAAAGAAGAAAACTGTCAGTAGAAAGAGTTTGAAGGCTACTAAAGAGGAAGTCAAGAAAGCAAACAATGCTTCCAAAGCATTGAAGAGCAAGTCTCCAGTTGCTTCACCCTCTTTAGTTGATGATCAACCTAAGATGAAGAAGAAACCATGTGAGTATGTGGTTTGTTCAATCATCTTACAGATGATTGCTGGTACAAAAGAGGTTCCAAACTCAAACAAAAGAAGAAATTAAAGAGAAAATGGTAAAAATGAAAACTGAGTTTGAGACCACATTTGTAACAGCAACATCAAATCCAGTAACCCTTAAGTCCTCAAAGAAATCCAAAAAGGAAGGGGTTAAACAGGTGACAGCTGAGAGTGCTCAAAAGAAGAAGGTGCAACATAGGAACTTATCAAACTCCACTGGTAATGTGTCTGATGAGCTGAAAGCCTTATCACAAAATCAGACACAGCTGGTTATGATGGTTCAACATCTGTTGGGTAGAGTTAACCAATTAGATGCTCCTATGTTGAAACCACAGAAAAGGAGGTCCAAGCCAAAGGATTCCTCTTCTTCACCATCTTCTTCCTCTCAAGCTGTTGTTTCTAATAAACCTGTTAGTTTACCATCTATTGATGAGACAAGGCCCAAAACCAAAAAGGTTTGGGTCTCCAAAACTAACTGATTGGTTATTATTGCAGGGTTCTCCAACATGCCATAGTAGCATCTGGTATGTAGACAGTGGGGGATCTATGCACATGACTGGGAACAACTCTCTTCTTCATGACTACTCTCAAGGAAAGAAGGGATTTGTTTCTTTTGGCAATGATGCTAGGGTTACATCATTGGTAATGGCTTTGTCTCCAATGGAGAAATCAAATTTGATGATGTTAATCATGTGGAAAATCTCAAGTACAATCTCTTGAGTGTCAGTCAAATGTGTGATAAAGGCCATGTTGCTCTTTTCACCAGTCAGAACTGTAGGATTCTGTCATCCAAAGTTTTGCATTTGATTGACAAGGTGTTGGATGATCACACTCTCCTGAGAGCCAACAGGACAGGAAGAGTGTATGCCTTAGATCTTTCCAAGAAAATAGATCTCAAAGGCAATCCTTGCCTATTTTCCAAAGCCTCTTCTCAAGAATCTAAACTGTGGCACAGAAGGCTGGGTCATGTTAATTTCAAAAACATGAATCAGCTTATCCACAATAGTTTAGTCAGAGGCTTACCAATAAAGGAGTTCCACTGTGATGAAACCTACACTGCTTGTTTAAAAGGAAAACAGCACAAAGTCTCATTCCCTCCTATTGAAGAGCCTAAGTCCACTGCCTGCTTGCAATTACTGCATATGGATCTATTTGGTCCTATGAGAGTGATGAGCGTGGCCAAGAAGAAATACTGTCTGGTAATTGTGGATGATTACTCCAGATTTGTATGGACTTTCTTTCTACATTCAAAGGATGAGGTTTCTCAGACGGTTATTAACTTTGTGTTGTATATTGAGAAGCAGTATTCCCTTCCAGTCAAGTGTATCAGGAGTGATAATGGAACTGAATTCAGAAACCATACACTTGATGACTTCTATCTCTCAAAGGGAATCAAAAGGAAATTTAGCATCCCAAGGACTCCAAAACAAAATGGAGTAGTGGAGAGAAAGAATAGGACCCTCATTGAAGCTGCAAGGTCCATGCTGGCTGATTCTGGTTTGCCACTGACCTTTTGGGTTGAAGCTGTCAACACAGCTTGCTATGTGCAAAATAGAGTTTTAGTAAATCAGAGGTTGATGAACACTCCATATGAAGTTCTCCATCATTTGGCTCCTCTAATTTCATTTTTCAAAGCATTTGGGTATCCCTGTTTTATTCTCAACACAAAGGATCAACTCCATAAATTTGATCCTAAGGTGGATGCAGGGTATTTTGTTGGTTATTCATCTACTTGCAAGGCATACAGAGTCTTCAACTGCAGAACAAAGATAGTTGAAGAGACTTTGCATGTGAAGTTTAATGAATCTCCTTTGGACAAGATTCCACAAAACCATGTGAGTTGTTTGATTTGGACATACTGCAATATGTTCCTTATCAACCTCCAGCTGTTGCAGATCCTGTGGCTAAATCATCTTCTGCAGCATGTCTTCCACCTGGTGGTATTGATGATGATGATGATAATATCAATACTCACCTATTCAGGTTTAGTGACCAACTGCCTGTGTGTCTGCAAACTTGATGTTCCTGTAGCTTCAGCAGTTCCATCCACAAAAATGCTGGGAGATCTCTGTTTCCTCTACATCTTTTGAGCTACCATCTACTTCTTGGTTTCAAGAGTCTACATCAACATCTGCTGCTGCTGAAGGTTCTAGAAACACTTGCACAGATCTCATTGTTTATCAAGAACTGAAGAATCACCCCATGTCTCAATTATTGGTGATATCAATGCTGGTGTTTCAACAGAAGTCAATTGTCTAACTTCTGCTTCTATGCTCTCATCAGTCAGCTAGAGCCAAAGAACTACCATGTTGCTTTGAGAGACAATGGATGGGTTGAAGCTATGCAGCTTGAGCTACTTCAGTTCAAGAAACAGCAAGTGTGGGAACTTGTTCCTCTTCCCCCAGGTAAGTGTGCAATAGGCACTAAATGGTGTTTAGGAATAAAACTGATGAAAATGGCTTATTGTTAAGAACAAGGCTAGACTGGTTGTACAGGGGTTTTCACAAGAAGAAGGTATTGACTATGATGAAACCTTTGCCCCTGTAGCCAGACTAGAGGCAATAGATTGTTCTTAGCCTATGCTGCATTCCACAATCTTAAAGTTTTCCAAATGGATGTCAAAAGTGCATTTTTATATGGTAAAATAAAGGAAGAAGTTTATGTGTGTCAACCACCAAGCTTTGAGGATAATAAACATCCTGAATGGGTGTACAAACTTGATAAGGCTCTATATGGGTTGAAACAAGCTCCTAGAGCCTGGTATGAGACACTCTCTACTTTTCTTCTTAAGAATAATTTCACTAGAGGCTCCATTGATAAAACTTTGTTTATTAAGAAGGTGGATCAGCATAAGCTACTTGTTCAGATTTATGTTGATGATATTATTTTTTGCATCCTCTGATCCCCAGTTGTGTGATGATTTTACAACATAATGAAAAAGAGGTTTGAAATGAGTGCAATGGGAGAATTACAGTTCTTTCAAGGCTTGCAAATCAAACAAAAGGCTGATGGAACTTTTATTCATCAGTCAAAATATACAAAAGATCTTTTGAATAAGTTTGATTTACAAAACTGTAACCCTGTTCTACTCCCATGTGCAACACCACACAACTGGATGCTGATCAGAAAGGTAAAGCTGTTGATGAAACGCTTTACAGATGTATGATTGGTCCTTGATGTATCTAACAGCTTCTAGACCAGATATTATGTTTGCTACATGTGTTTGTGCTAGATTTCAGGCTGCTCCTAAAGAGTCTCATTTGATTGCAGTCAGAGAATCTTTAGATATTTGCAAGGTACACAATCTCTGGTTTATGGTATTCCACTGGACACTCTTGCAAATTAGTTGCTTTTTCAGATAGTGACTATGCAGGGTGCAAGTTAACTAGAAAGTCAACTTCTGGTGGTTGTCAATTCCTAGGAACTGTTTGATTTCTTGGCAGAGTAAGAAACAAACATCTGTTGCTACATCAACTGCTGAGGCCGAGTACATTGCTGCTGCGAAGTTGTACTTCTCAGGTACTCTGGCTTCAGAATCAACTTCTGGATTATGGCATTATAGAGACTAAGACTCCATTATTAATGGATAGTCTTCAGCTCTGTGTATTGTCAAAAATCCAGTCCAGCACTCTAGGACCAAACATATAGAGATCAGACATCATTTTATTCGGATTGCTTTGAAAAGGTCTGATTGATCGTAAGTTTGTGCCTAGTGCTGATGAGCTTGCAGATATTTTTACTAAGCCTTTGGATAGTTCTACTTTCCAAAACCTTGTGTTAAGGCTTGGTATGCTGCAGCTAGAATAAGTGACAACTACTGATGATTTCAGTAGTAATTACTGGTGATCATTGGTACCCATGTCACATAAAGTACTGATGAGTCCTTTCCCCTTCAGTAGTTTTATAACTACTGACGGTAAATGCCTCACAAGTACTGAAGTACTTTATCTGTTCCAAACTACTGTGTAGTTAAAACTACTGATGTAGTTACAACTACTAAAATCAGTATAAACAGATAAGTATGATGTCCTATGAAACACCTGAAAATCAGATGCAAAGTCTGATGAGTAAGTGTTGAGGACAGCATGAAACAGCTGAAAGGCTATGAATTGACGAAAACTACTGAAGAGAACTTTCTCTTCAGTTGTTTCAACAACTGCTGTTTCATTCTAAACAACTGAAGCAAAACCATGTCTTCAGTAGTTTTATAACTACTAATGACTAATACCAAGTCTTCAGCTGTTTACAACAACTGATGACAAAACCACTGTCTTCAGTAGTTTCACAACTACTGATGACAAACACCAAGTCCTCAGTTGTTTCATCATCTGAAGTCAAAACCACGGTCTTCAGTAGTTTTCTAACTCCTGATGCCTAACACCACGACTTCAGCTGTTTCAACGTCTGAAAGGGTAATACCATGTCAACAGTCGTTTAAAACTACTGATGACTAACACCAGTCCTTCAGTCGTTTTCTAACCCGTACCCTATAAATATCCCTGACCTAATCCTTCAAAGCTTCATCTTTTTCAAACCTAACGTTCCTCTCCAAAACTTCTCTCTTCTAAATGGCGTCCATGCAAATCAAACCGCGACACAACTATGTAGCCTACCTTACTAAATCGCCTGTCTGGGCTAAGTTCGATACTGCTATCGATCTTATGGTTCAGTCACAATACCAAACGGCATTTTCTCAATCCCATACTACATGCCGAATCCCTCCAAACAGTTGGATGAACGTCACCATTACCACTGGGAAGAACAACACACCATCTCTCCAGTCGGTCGTCAGCAACAAAGAAGTGGTCATCACTCCCGAAATAATCCGCCAAATTCTACATCTGGATGATGCCATTTCTCCTGCTGGATATCCCAAGGGCACTACTGATCTATCCTTTGCCCAACATGGATATCAGGGCAATCTTAGTGCCTCCACTATCATGAAGAAACACTTCCATGACGCTGAACGCCTAATTTTTCACATGGTGAATGTATGTTTGGCTCCTAAGACTTCGTCTTGGGATCAAATGTCGACAAAGTGGCAGCAGGTAATGTATTCTATTCTTGAGCAACAGCCGTTAAATTTTTCAGAAATAATATTTTCGGAGCTCAAGGATATGGCTCAAAACTAACTGCTAACCGTTGGATATATATCCACGGTCATAATGGCCATCATTACAAACCAGCTTCACGCTGAGGGATTGTTGGCCTGGGAGTCCCTGCTACGGCTGTTCTGCCAGAAGTATACTCCCGGCACAACTCTGACCATACACTCAAATTGGCTGCCAAGCTGCGCAAACCCACGCAGCTGGAACCCACAGCCACCACCTCCAAATCAAAAGTCCCCACCAAACCCACCAAAAAGAAACCCAAAACGGCTACTCAGGGAAATGAGTCCCCTGAGGATGCCCCTGCAACACAAACGCAGGAGATATCCACTGGTCAAAACCCCCTAGTGGATATAAGGACTCTTCCAGCCATAGCGCTCAGGATTCCTCTCAACAGGAGCCTGCAGCAACCACACAAGGGTACCCACATATCTGGGATCTTCCTCACTTGAGGGGATTGCCATTGAAGAGCACCTTCCTCCCTAGGTGCACACTGCTTCTATCCTTCACCCCATGCAACCGCCCCCACAGCCCAACATTGATTGTTGCACAAGTGCTGACTCAATTGCACTCCTCACCCCATCCCAGATACCACTTACTACTGGGAACACCTCTACCATTGAGGGGGAGGAACAAAGTGCAATGAGAACCCACATCACAGGGGTTTACCACTTCTTTCTCCGGGGTATATAGGGAGATTAGAATATCTAGTGAGGCTGCCACCTCTTCTGAATCAGCACATGATCAGAATGAGGCTGGTAACATTGCTAAGACCTCACTAGAGGCAACAGCTGATGATGGACACAGTCCTAAGGCTGGAAGTACCCAGTACCAAGACAAAGGGGCACATGCTACAACTGGTCTACACCCAGTGCATGTACATCCTGCTCCAAGTAGGTGGTCAGATGATTCAACTTCTGCTGATGATGACCTGGGCTTTTTCTACGATGTTCTTGCCCAGAACACAATCCTTGAGGAGGAAGTCAGTAGGCTGCAAAACCTACTTGACCAACTCTCACAAGGAGAAAGACCATCTGCCTCCACCAACCCACAGATGGCACCTTCAGTTGAAGGTTCCCCAAACACTGAGCCACTCCCAACAACTCAGCCACCTGCCTCTGCTTCTGGCACTATTTCTCAGGAACATAACCGTCCTGAACAAATAGTTGCTGACCTTCAAAATTCCCTCCCTCTCATCACACCCATAATCACTGAAATTGTGACTAAAGCCATTGATGAGAGGCTTTCCTCAACTTTACAACCTTTGATTGATGCTGCTTTGCAAAAGACACTTTCTGCAGTACAAACCCCTACCACCAATGCATCCAAAAAGGGGGAGAGTACTGCAGTGAAAGAAAAGAAGAGGAAAATAAAAGAGGATGAGAAGGCTCAAGAGCAAGCCCAGGAGGTGGAAAAAGAAAAGCAACAACTGATCACCTATAAACGAAAGAAAAGTGCTGATGATCAACCTACTGCTGAAGAAAAATCCTTGGAAGAGCTGGTAAAAGATCCTGATGATACACACAGCCGATCCATGGATAAAATCATTGAGCAACTCTTCAGGCAAGGTTTTGATACAGCCACATTGGATAGTGAAATCAGGAGGTTGGAAGTGCAAGAGATTCAAACCCGATGGGCTGGGTATGATGCACTTGAAAAGGAGAGATTGGAGATCATGATCCGTTTTATTGCCAAATACTTAGGAAGATCTTTGATGGAGATTCGCACGTGGACCAGAGACAGTATTCTGGCTATAGCCACCAGAATCTGTCTGTCTGAGCAATTCCACAAGGGGATTATCATTGAAGCTCTTGATGAGGCTGGGGCTAGTAAAAGGTTTGAAATGGCAAAACTTACAAAGGCTAAACTCACAACAAAGATGCTGGAACAACCTTCCCTTCCACCCACTCAAAACCAGCCTACCCCTCAAATATCCAAACCAATCTCAAAGCCCAAATCCAAACAACCACAATCACAACCCACAAAACCAACTCCCTCACCGTCTAAACCAACAGCTGATGATGCATCCAAGAAGAAGAAGAGAAGGGTGTTGAGGCTAGAAGAAAAAGAAGAAGAGGATGATGTGGAAGAAGATAGGATGCCTCTGTCTGCAGTCCTAACACTGGCGAAAGCCAAACCTATGCCCATCACTCCCACCTCACAGATGGATGTTGTGAGAGTAAAAATTGAAGACGAGGAGCAGCAAAAGCTTCATGATGATGAAATGCTGAAAAGCATTGACAAAACCTATGTTGCCTCCTCATCAATTATCAGCATGAAGAAGGAAGCTCTGAGACTGCACACTCTCGCCAACACATTTCAATATCAGAAGGAAAGGGTGAGAGTATGGCCTGATCCGAGGGTGGCTCACAGGATTGTAAAGAAAGACATTCCTTCGAGATACAAGGGTCAAGTCAAGAGGATCGTAGATGAAGAGATCACAGTGGCCCTTGTAGTATCACCCTGGGAGATTGTCGAAGATTTCAAGAAGGCCTACGAGACTAAACCACAACAGAAGATGCTAGAGAACAGAATTATCAAAAAGGGGTTAGTCTACAAGAGGCTTGAGAACTTCAAATAGAATGAGCTCAGTCTGCTACTCGAAGGGAATCATCCTGATGAGTTTGCATATAGACAAATTACAACAGTTGAGCTCAAAAACGGCAAACAGACCAAGTACATCTCAGAGCTGTATGGGCGAGAAGGATTGTTTGATGGTGAAGCCGAGAACCTGACCATGGAAGAACAAATCATGTTTCTCAGAGCCTACACCAGAGAATCCTACAGGCTCATACACGAGAAGTAGATCTCATGAATGGGATAACAACTCTATGTCCAGTTCCCCAAAACAGAATTCCCATTCATATCTTGCCAAACAAATATCAGAGACTTCTTCCCAGGCCGGAGCTTATATGGGTCATCTTCTCTACTGATCAAGAAGGAAAAAGACCAACCTTTTGCCAACAATAAGTGGGATAATAAATAAATTAGAGGTTTTGGCTGCATTGGTTCAGGGGGAGTTTGTTGGACCAAAAGAACCAATGAGCCAAGATCAGAAAACCTCTAAGTCCCACATGGTATCACAACAACTGCTCAAAGCTTCATCAGCAGTTTGACAAGTGCTGAAGACTTCAACAGCTGAAGATCAAGTGCTGAAGACTTCAACAGCTGAAGAACTAAAGTGCTGAACTACAACAGCTGAAGAACACAAGTACTGAAGCTGAACAGCTGAAGAACACAAGTACTGAAGCTGAACAGCTGAAGAACACAAGTGCTAAAGCTGAAAGACCAAAGTACTGAAGTACAATAGCTGAAGAGTTTACAAGTGCTGAAGATCAACAACTGATGTACAAAGTCTGAAGACAAAGACTGAAGACATGAGCTGATGGGTATCTACTGAAGTCATCACTGATGATACATCTGAAGTTCAAGTCTGAAGACCAACTACTGAAGTTTCAGTAGTTTGTCACAACCCTGAAGAGTACTTCTTCAGTAGTTGTGATATCAGTAGTTTTATATTTTACTTTCAGTAGTTTTGTAAAACGACTGAAGAGCTTGTTCTTCAGTCGTTGTAGTTTCAGTAGTTTTATGTTTTTCAGTAGTTATAACAACTAATAACACTTAGCATTTTTGTAAGGAGATGTCAGTTGTTTGAGATCTTCAGTAGTTGTGTTTCAGTTGTAATAAATCTATTAGATGTCACTATCAAGTGACATCAGCAGACGTCACATCCCTTATATAAGAAGTGTCGACCTAATTGTAATTGTGACATTCTGTTACCACGAAAGAGAATATTGAATGAAATATATTTGCAGAATTCTCTCTCTATAACCGTCTTTGTTCTTCATTGAATATCGTTTAGTTCTTGTGAATCGACTAATTCATTGTTTGAATTCCGCTGCTATACTCTTTAATCAATCAAACATAGATCCCTCATCCTAACAGTATGTATGTATGTATGTATGTATGTACGTATGTGTGTATGTGTTGGATCTTATATGCCTAAGACACATAGAAGATTGATGTGGCTAGTACGCTATTATCCAAGTCGGGTCATACCCAATAAAAATCCAACAAACACCAAAAATATTTATTCGTAGATAAGATCATACAAATAAATATTAACACCAATTTAGAAAATGAGTTTTCTAAATAATTGCTTTTGTAAAATGAACAACATTATGTGGATAATTTGTTCATGAGAAGTTATTTGTTTCATTATTTAAGTTAGTTAAACAATGACAAACACAAGTGTGTTAAGTGTTATAAAATTAAAAAGGGGTTTTAATTTTATAAAACAAGGGCTAAGAGTGTATATTTTATAAAGTAAATAAAATAGGGAACCCAATTTATTTTGAATTTTCAGCCGCCCCTTCGCCTAGGGAGTTCCCCCTTTTACTCTTGGCTTTAGCAAGATTAATGACACTCTAACACTCTTCCATTGATTATACTTTCTCCTACACCCACTCAAGCAATAATCCTCTCTCCTTTGGCTGAAAAATCAGTTTTGTAAGCTGAAAAATTCAGCTTTGCTTGGGATTTTCAGATCTACAAGAAGAGAAGAAAGTTGGTGTTTTACTACCTAGCAAGTAGGTGTCTTGGAAGGGCTTGTGGGTATCACCTCTTGAGGTCTTCTACATTGAATATTTAGCTTTCAATCATCATCTTCCCTCTTCATCCACGAGTTCTAGGAGGTAGTATATGTTGCTTGAATGTTTGTTTGATAGCATGTTCTTTCATATAAAGATCCTTGTTAATGGGTTTTGTTTTTCACATGTATTTGATATATATATTAACTAATGTGAAAATGTTTTCTTTGATTATTACTCCGCTGCGTTTTGACACATTATGGTTAATATGACTTTGATAAACATCTACAAAACCCAACAATGGCATCAATAGCCGATTATATGGATACATGCTTCAAAAAATGAAATTTTCGGGTCCTTTTTGTGTAAAAAGTGGGCTGGAAATTCCACCCATGGCAAACACTTTGTTTTTCAAGATTATACTTTATATGCATAGTTATGATCCTGAAAAATTAATGTCATATGATGGCTTGTTTGTTTGGACAAAAACCCCTTATGTTTTGGTTTATGTTGGCTGAAATTTTGGGGTTTTAAAGGGTGCCATTCTAGTTTGTTTTGTTTACATATTTGGATGTATTTTGGTGCATATAACCTAGCCATGACCTTGTTTTGAATGTTTGTGATTGTGATTTCATTTGTTGTAATAAAGGCATGTAATTTATTTGTTTCATTTGGTATGTAATAAATAGATTAGTTTGCACTTTATTATTCTAGAAAAATGTATTAGGTTTTCTATGTAATTGTACTTGGGGCTGATTTGGATGACCAGAAGTTGCCTAAAGAAGATGGTGAAATCACAACATAAAAGGGTTACTTGGAGCATTTGGATATGGGTTCAAGTGGGAGCTCACCGACACAAGATTCTTGTCATGTTTTCTTACCCTTAGGAATGACCTTTTGACACACTTGTTATGGCAAGCAAGTGCAGTCAATATAGTTGGCTATGGTTATGCAATTATATTGTATGTTTGGTTGTTTGTTTTGGTTGTTTGGTTGTTTTTGACATTTTGTTGAAAATTGATAAACTTGGTAAACAACTATGATAAAACAAGCATAAAATTGGTTCTTTAATATCATTAAAGGAATTAATAAAATGAGTTTATTAAGGGTTAATGATTTAATAGAAATGAGTTTATTAAAAGGAACTATGAAAATTGTTTTTCATAAAATACCATGCATTTGAATGCATACAAATTGTATGGTATAAAAGGTTTTTCTAAAAGCTAGAATTTAAAAACTAAAAACCCTTTTCTAACCAAGTTTAACACCATCCTCTTAGACAACACTCGATTCACTTGCAACTCGTTTATGGGATAAAGGTCACCTAACCATAAATGTAGATACTGGTGAAGTTGAGGTGAAATGACCGTATTTGTGGGATAAAGGTCACCTAACCACTTATATTAGAAAAATCACACGTGTGTCTAAGTAGGACGACTTGATTTGGATGTCATGCATTAGGATCACCGAAGCATGATGTACAAAAGTATTGATGGGATTAACATGCCAAACAAAACATAAGATGTTTAAACCGATCCCATACACTAGAAATTGTAATAGGTTACAATTGTAAAACGTTGACTACCTTGTTAATTTAAATAAAGGGATAAAGGTCACCTAACCGATATTTAAATGTAATGTTGGATTCTAGATTTTAATCATTAATTATCTATGAGATATAAAAGGGTATTAATAATTGAAATACTTTGATATTAAAAATACTAAAATTGAACTTTGTGAAATTGTAGATGGCAAACAACAACAACTCAATCCCAACCGTCCATAACTTATCATTAAGAACCATCCTTGAGAAGGAACGTCTTAATCATGGGAACTTCATGGATTGGTACCAAAACTTGAGAATCATTCTCAAGCAAGAAAAGAAGTCCTATGTGTTAGACAATCCCATTCCCGATCAACCCGATGAGAATGACGTGGAGGCCTTTAACGATTGGGTCAAGTACGTCGAGGACTCTATAAAAGTCTCATGTTTGCGAGTATGATTCCCGATTTACAAAAGGACTTTAAGAACCACAATGCCTATGACATGATCACCCAGTTCAAGGAAATGTTCCAACAACAATCAAGGGTGGAACGCTTCGAAACGGTTCGAGCGCTCCATGCATGTCGGATGGATGAGACCCAATCGGTATCATCTTATGTTCTTAAGATGAAGAGCCACATTGATCGCCTCTAAAGGCTTAAATGCCATATCTCCAGTGAGTTGGCTACGGATTTGATCCTTAACTCTCTATCCAAGAAGTTTAATAGCTTTGTTATGAACTATAACATGAATGGATGGGACAAGAGCATTGGTGAGCTTCATTCAATGCTCAAAACGGCCGAGGCGGGCATGGGTAGAAAGGTTCTACCGGTCCTTACGAGTAATGAAGGAGGTAGAAAGAAAAGGAACCAGCTCGACCCTAAGGCAAGTGTTGCCAAAGGGAAGGGACACATTAAGGAGAAAGGGAAGGGTAAGGCTAAAGTGGAACCTAAAGAAAAGAAGCAAAAGGTTTCTAGAGATGATCCGTGTTTTGAGTGTGGTGAGGTAGGCCATTGGAAAAAAAACTGTCCGGTCTATCTCAAAGAGTTGAGAGCTAAGAGGGATGCCGGACAAACCTCAGGTATGACTTTTATTATACATATTGAGCTAAATTTTGTTTCTTCTAACACATGGGTATTGGACACAGGATGTGGAACTCATATTTGCAATTTGTTGCAAGGGTTCAAAAGAAATAAGCATTACTGAAAAAGGGATGATAGTCTCTTTATGGGCAATGGAGCAAAAGTTGAAGTTTAAGCCCAAGAAAACTATGTTTTGAAACTTTCAAGTGGTTTGAAAGTTATTCTGAAAAATGTTTTGTATGCTCCTAGTTTAACTAGGAATATTATTTTAGTGTCCCTTTTAAGACAATGTGGTTATGATTTCAAATTTGTTGACAATGATATCCATGTTTATTTGCATCATGTGTTTTATTTTAAGGCTATACCTTGTAATGGTATCTATGAATTGGCTCATGATAACACAACATATGATAGCTCAATGTACCAAGCCACCACCAAAAGGCTCAAATTAGATTCCTATCTTTGGCATTGTCGCCATGGTCACATAAACAAGAATCGTATGCAAAAACTTCAAAAGAATGGTCTTTTAAAAACTAATGAAAATGATTCATTTGATGTATGCGAGTCTTTTTTATAAGGTAAAATGACAAAGCCCCTTTTAGTGGGACTAATGAAAGGGGAAATGATTTATTAGGGATCATACATTCGAATGTATGTGGACCTTTTAAACCAATAACTAGGAATGGTGAAAGATACTTCATCACCTTTACCGATGACTATAGTCGTTATGGGTATGTGTACTTATTAAGACACAAACATGAATCTTTTGAAATGTTCAAAATCTTCAAGAATGAAGTAGAAAATCAACTCAACAAAACGGTCAAGATTCTTCATACAGATAGAGGAGGTGAATACCTAAGTAGTGAATTTCAAGAGTATCTTAGAAGTTGTGGGATTGTCTCACATCTTACTCCACTAGGAACACCACAACATAATGGTGTTTCTGAGAGGAGGAATCGGACTTTATTGGATACGGTTCGATCTATGATGGCTAGAAGTACACTACCTCTATCATTTTGGGGTTTCGCTTTGCTCTCCGCGGCACGTATTTTAAATATGGCCCTAACCAAGAAAGTGGAAATGACGCCTTTTGAAGTATGGCATGGAAGGATTCCATCATTGTCATACCTAAAAGTTTGGGGGTGTGAGGCTTATCCTAAGCAATACACTCAAAACAAACTAGAAGCCCGAGCCACTAAGTGTATCTTCATTAGATATCTTAGAGATTGTATTGGATATTATTTATGTGATCCAACAGAGCAGAGAGTGTTTATTGCTCGAAAGGCAGAGTTCTTGGAAACTAAGTTCCTTTCAGAAGGAGCTAGTGGAAGAACAGTGGAACTTGAAGAGGTTCAAGATTCACAAGACGATACACATTTGGTTGATACTAGCAATCAACATAAGGATGTTGAGAATGATCATATGGATGATCAAGATACACAAAACATTCACAGATCTGGTTGAACTAGTGTTCCTCCTGAGAGATATGGATTTTTTATGGATGGATGCTATGTGGTAGATCCGGATGAACCAACCACATATCGTGATGCAATGTAAAAACCTGATTTTGACAAATGGCAAGAAGCAATGAACGTTGAGATGCAATCCATGTATGATAACTACGTTTGGAATTGGTAACACCACATCTTAAATCAAAGGTAGTTGGAAGTAAGTGGGTTTTCAAGAAGAAAACCGATATGCATGGAAACTTGGATACTTATAAAGCTAGACTTGTAGCAAAAGGTTTCACTCAAACTCAAGGGGTTGATTATGATGAAACTTTCTCGCCTGTAGCAATGCTAAAGTCTATGAGGATATTGTTTGCCATAGCTGCATATTATGACTATGAGATTTGGCAATGGATGTCAAAACCGCTTTACTTAATGGATATCTTGACGAAGATGTCCATATGGAATAGCCTAAAGGTTTTGTTGATCCAAAACATCCTAACAAGGTATGCAGGTTAAAGAAGTCAATCTACGGATTGAAACAAGCATCGAGAAGTTGGAATCGCCGTTTTGATGATGAAGTAAAGAGATTTGGCTTCATCAAAAACGCTATGAGGCTTGTGTGAATAAGAAAGGTAGTGGGAGCATTAATACTTTCCATGTATTATATGTCGATGACATTTTACTATTTGGAAACGACATTCCAACCATGGAAGGTGTAAAAGCCCGGCTTGGAAGCTATTTTTCCATTAAGGATCTTGGTGAAGCCACCTATATTTTAGGAATAAAGATCTATAGGGATAGATCAAGGAGTTGATAGGTTTAAACCAAAGTACATACATTGAAAAGGTCTTGAAAAGGTTCAACATGGAGAATTGTAAGAAAGGTTTGGTACCTATTCAAAAGGGGACTATATTGAGCATGTCTCAATGCCCTAGTTCAAAGGTTGAACAAGAAAGAATGAATGGAGTCCCATATGCATCTGCTATAGGATCCATCATGTATGAAATGATATGTACTAGGCCAGACGTGTCATATGCTCTAAGCATGACAAGTAGATACCAACAGAATCCTGGAAATAGTCATTGGATGGCTATTAAGAGTATTTTGAAATACCTTAGAAAAACTAAGGATATGTTCTTAATATATGGATCTGGTGAGGAGGAGCTCGTTGTAAAGGGTTACACAGATGCGAGTTTCCAAACTGATCGAGATGATTCTCGATCATAGTAGTGGCACTATCTACGACAGAATCAGAATACATCGCCAGAATCAGAATACATCTTGGAAGAGCTCAAAGCAAGATGTAGTGGCACTATCTACGACAGAATCAGAATACATCGCCGCTTCATTGGCAGCTCAAGAAGCTGCATGGCTAAGGAAGTTCATTGCTGATCTAGGGGTTGTTGCTATCATTCAAGACCCCCTAGAAATCTTTTGTGACAACGAGGGTATGATTGCTCAAATCAAGGAACCTCGTGCTCATAAAAAGACTTGGCACATTGAACAAAGGTTCAACTACATAAGGGATGAAGTTGAAAAGGGAAAGATATGTATTCGCAAAGTTCACACTGATCAAAACATGGGGATCCATTCATGAAGCTCCTAGGTAGGACCAAACATGAAAGTCATACTTGTGCCTTAGGACTTCGATATTCTAGTGATTGGATTTGATCAAATTTTGAATTTGGATATCGGAGCTTATGTTATTTGACTTAATTATATGGTCATAATTTTCATTTGTTCTTCCATTCTAGCATGTTTAAATTCGTGAATAAGTAAGTTATTCTAAACGTCCATAGTCGATCATACTTGTGGGAACAACTATGAATGTAAGACTATAATGAACTTGGATTGGTTGATATTCATAAGGTATGAATATAAAGCAAGAGGTTGCCGCCAAGGTTCATTGATATCTATGGGATATAGATATAGGACTGACCCGCTCTCAAATATTTCCGTGTAGAATCTTTATGATTAGTCATAAGAGATATTGAGTAAAGGCGAATTTCATTTTATCCTCAGACCTAAGATACATATTGGGTCTTGATATTCACCAAGTATCGTATTTTGACTTAGTCTTTGCTATTCTGAAACATTGGCAGTACATAAGGCTAGTTTCAGATATGATATAAGGTGATTGTGAGAGACTTATGTAGTCAAGATGGAATTTGTTCCTCTTATTCATTGAGAGTTAGATATCTAAGGTCTGTTTAAGTCAGATCATCGGAGAATAACAATAATGTGTCTCTGAGATTTAACATGACATATGTGATAGAAGGATAGATGATTAATTCACCTAAAACACTTCAAGTATGGTACTTGAAGGAGATGATGTTATTGAATGGCACTTAGTCATACGTATTAAGGGTAGTAAACCGTTGTTAGGCGGTATTTACTACTTGCATCAATCTTCAATGAATCTTATGCAAGTGGGAGATTGTTGGATCTTATATGCCTAAGACACATACAAGATTGATGTGGTTAGTACGCTATGATCCAAGTCGGGTCATACCCAATAACAAGCCAAACAAACACCAAAAATATTTATTCGTAGATAAGATCATACAAATAAAAATTAACACCAATTTAGAAAATGGGTTTTCTAAATAATTGCTTTTGTAAAATGAACAACATTATGTGGATAATTGTTCATGAGAATTATTTGTTTCATTATTTAAGTTAGTTAAACAATGACAAACACAAGTGTGTTAAGTGTTATAAAATTAAAAAGGGGTTCTAATTTTATAAAACAAGGGCTAAGAGTGTAATTCTATAAAGTAAATAAAATGGGGAACCCAATTTATTTTGAATTTTCGGCCGCCCCTTGGCCTAGGGAGCTCCCCCTTTTAGTCTTGGCTTTTGCAAGATTAAAGAAACTCTAACACTCTTCCATTGATTACACTTTCTCCTACACACACTCAAGCAATAATCCTCTCTCTCCTTTGGTTGAAAAATCAGTTTTGTACGCTGAAAAATTCAGCTCTGCTTAGGATTTTCGGACCTACAAGAAGAGAAGAAAGTTGGTGTTTTACTACCTAGCAAGTAGGTGTCTTGGAAGGACTTGTGGGTATCACCTCTTGAGGTCTTCTACATTGAAGATTTAGCTTTCAATCATCCTCTTCCTTCTTCATCCACGAGTTCTAGGAGGTAGTATATGTTGCTTTGAATGTTTGTTTGGTAGCATGTTCTTTCATATAAAGATCCTTGTTAATGGTTTTGTTTTTCACATGTATTTGATATATATATTAACTAATGTGAAAATGTTTTCTTTGATTATTACTCCGCTGCGTTTTGACACATTAATGGTTAGTATGACTTTGATAAACATCTATAAAACCCAACAGTTTGTTGTTTAGTCAATTCTATCCAGCTGGCCTTCAAAGTATGGGTGGCTGTAGAATGTAGTATATGTATCTCAAGTACTTGTAACTTTCTTTTATGCTTTTGTAACATTTGTAATAGAACTTGAGAAGCAATATACAACATTCTTGAAAACCAACTACTTGTGTGTCTTGCCATCTTGTTTTGTCTCATATTTACTTGTGTTCTTAGCATCTTTACCAGTGGTTAACTAGTTCCCCTGTTTGATGTGTTAAGTGTTCTTAGAAACTCTCCTCATTGTGTTGTTGTGTTGTAAGTGCATACCCTTCACCGGTCCTGTAATTGGTATCAGAGCTTTCCAGGCTCTTGATATAAGATCTCACTATCTTAAGATCTCTCATGCACACAAAATACTTCACATCTTAAATGGTAGCTATTTCTAAACCAGATATGGAAACTGGAATCATGACAAAGTCCCCACTGATCACTCTTGATGACTTTGACACTTGGTGCCAATGAATGGAAGGCTTTATCAAGTCTCTAGAGTCAAGAATGTGGGAGTCTGTTGTCAATGGACCTTACATACCAAGTACCTCTTCTGCTATTGGAGGTGGTATCATCCGCAAGGTTGTGGCTGACTACTCAGATGAAGATAGAAAAAGAAAAGAGATTGATCAAAAGGCCAAGACAGCCCTTCAGACTGCTCTTCCAAACTCAATATACATAGGTTTCAAGAAATGCAAAACAACTAAGGGGTTGTGGGATGCATTGAAATTGATGTATGAGTGTTCATCTAAAGCCAAGGAGAAGAAGAAGGATCTCCTGAAGCAGCAGTTTGGAAATTTCACCTTTAAAGTAGGTGAGACTATGACTCAATAATGCTTCAAGTATGTTGAGATTTTGAATACGCTAGTGGATGGTGGAGTAGCTCTTGAGAATAGAGATATTGTAAGGAAGTTCATGTCCTCTCTCCCTAGACAATGGACACACTACTGTGTTGTTATCAAGAGAACTAAGAACCTGAAGACTCTGACCTTGACAAAGTTGTATGGGATTCCCAGTGGTTACCAGATGGAGATAAACATGCAAGGTTCATCTGACAAATCCAGCAATCAAATGGGTTCAGCCCTTCATGTGATTGAAAGGGAAAGAATAGAACCCTAACATCATCTCATATGCTACCCTGATAACTCACAAAAGGGCCCTTTCATCAACTTCCCTGAGACACCAAGGGAGAACTATACTCAAGGAAGCCCATTCCAAGAGACAAGTTCTTCTCAAGCCTTTGTGTCTTCTAATGAAACTTGTGGCTACTTCTCTTCACCCTTGAAGACCTGGACTATATCCATCCAAATGATCTGGAGTATATGGAGATAGTCCAGCAAATGGCTCTTCTCACTCATAGAGCCAAGAAGTTCTACAAGCGGACAGGAAGGAAGTTTCCCAGCAATACAACCAATGGAAAGTTTGGACTGGATAAGAGCAAAGTCAAATGTTATAACTATAAGATGATGGGACACTTTGCTTGGGAATGCAAGGTACCAAGAACAAATGGTGGCCAAGCATAATCCAGACCAAACTACACTGATAAAGCCACCCAGAATGAGAAGCCAAAGTAGCAAACTGCAGTTGCTGTTGATGAGGGAGGCTTTAACTAGTGCTTTTAGGTAGAAGATGCATCTCCAAACCAAGCATTTATGGCTGACCATGATGAAGCCAAGGTATTGGAACATCTCTGTACTCCTGAATATATTGCTAAAGTCAACAGATATAGATCCTACAACTTAGAAATGAGATCTGATCTTGAGTCCTTAAACATCTTAAAAGTTGTTTTAGAAAGGCTGAAAATGACTATAAGCTAAAAGTAGAGGACTTAGAGAAAACCATTTAAATTCTAAAACATGAGCACACCAATTATAGGACTCAGATCAAGGATCCCATAACTAAGTTGACTGAATGCAGGCTGGGCTTGTGATTAGCAAAGCCAGGGCAAAAAAATGTGTTCTTGAAGAAGAGACCTTCAGAACATAATATCCCCATCCTACATGCCAAGGTGTGTTATCAAAATAAGTAGGGATTCGGATCTAATGAGATAGCTCCTCCACACGCAATCTTGTTTGTAAGATCACCTAGGTGTGGAACTTGTGAAGATGAGCTTCCTCCCATAGACCCCTTGAGTGAAGTGGATGAAGAAGTGATAGTGAAGAATTCCTCTGAGAAGAGTGAAGAGGAGGATTCTAAGAAGGGTCACCATCCTTCTGAGGAGAGAAGGAAGACTGTGATGACCAAGTCTATGAGGAAGAACTTCAACATAAAGAGCAAGAGAAAAGCTAGAAAGGCTCAAGAGATCAAGGCCATTTTTTATTCTAAGCAGAAACAAGTTTTTATCTCTATAGGGTTTGAAGTGGTTAAGACTGAAGACATCAACCTAAACTCTTCTACAAAGAGTTCTGGTTCATGTTCAAATCATCTCAACACCAAGAAGAAGGCTGATCTATTGTGTACCACTGCTACACAGCCTGGACGATCCAACTCCAAGAACATTTCTCAGCCCAAAAGGACTATCCCAGCATCTGCAAAGATGAAGGTGGAGTAGGGATGTGATCAAAGTCAACCTTGCTCTCATAAGAAGGCTCTTTGGAAGAAAAAGATAAAATGTGTTATGTGTGAAAGTACTTCTTATCTTGATAAGGATTGTCCATACGATCCAAGAGGTACTCTTCATATGGCCAAGAAAGAGACTTCCAAGAGTTCCAAGAATATTTCAACTAATTCTATTTCCTTCAGAAGCTCCAAAATAAAGAAGAAGGCAAGTGGAAAATTGCCTTCAGAAGAAAATTTGGTCTCGGAAGAAAGGAATACTTCCAAAGCACTAAAGTCTGCTGCAATGTTTGTAGGATCTTTCGAAGGTCCAGTCATCAAAACTTCTAAAGTCTCAAAAGCTTCTGAAGTGTTGAAGCTCAAGTCCAAACTTCCAAAGGTGGTGTGGAAGTCAAAGAAAGACCAAGTGATTGAATGTTCTCCATCAACAACAACACAAGATCCTCAAAGCACAACTATAGGATCTATTACTGTTAGATTACCTTTTACTTCTTTTGATTAGCCCAAGACCTATAAAGTTTTTCCAAATGTAAATAATCATTTTGTTTGTACAGAATAACTCAAGACAAACAATAATGTTTGGATCATTGATAGTGGTTGTTCTAGGCACATGACAGGCAATAGGTCACTACTCCAGAACTTTAAAAGAATTGATAGAGGGCTAGTTGCTTTTGGAGGAGATAAAGGTGGTTACATTTCTGTAAGGGGCAAGGTCACAAATGGTAAGCTCAACATTGAAAAGGTAAACTTTGTCAAGGAGCTTGGGTACAATCTTCTGAGTGTAACCCCAATTGTGATCAGAGTCATAACATGCTCTTCACTGAGCATGAGTGCATTGTTCTCAGGCCCGGGGTGGTTATTCCTTATGACCACATCCTTCTCAGAGCCCCCAGGAAGGGAACATGTACAAGATGGATTTGCAATAAACAACTCCCTCAGGAGAGGTTTCATGCTTTCTATCTAAAGCCAATAATGATGAGCCTTCTATGGCATAAAAGATATGCCATGTAAACTTTAAGAACATGAATAAACTTATTAAGAATGATTTGGTAACTAGAATGCCAAAGAAAGAGTTTACAAGTAATGATCATTGTGTTGCATGCCTGAGAGGGAAACAACATAAGGTATCTCATAAGCCTAAGGAAAGAAACTCAATCACTACACCCATACACTTGTTACATATGGATCTCTTTGGCCCCACCAGTGTAATGAGTCTAGGAAGGACATCTTGTTGTTTGGTGATCACAGATGAGTTTATAAGATTCACTTGGGCCTTTTTCCTTAAAACTAAGGATGAGACCCCTGAGATTCTGAAGAATTTCATCTTAGAGATTAAAAATTAATGTGATCACAAGTCAAAACCATAAGATGTGATCAGGGAACTGAATTCAATAACTAAATCCTTGATACATTTTTTGATGAAAAGGGTATTACAAGACAATACAGTGCTCCCAGGACTCCTCCGCAAATTGGTGTTGCTAAGAGGAGAAACAGGACACTGATTGAAGCTGCAAGAACCATGTTGTCTTACTCTAAGTTACCCATCAGCTTCTGGGCAGAGGTAGTCAACACTACCTGCTCTATGCAAAATAGAGTTTTAGTGGTTAAGACTTATGGCAAGACTCGTTATGAACTTTGGCACAAGAGGAACCTGTTATTGGTTTTCTCAGGTCATTTATATGTCCTTGCACCATCTTGAATACCAAGGATCAAATTGCCAAGTTTGATGAAAAGTAAGATGATGGATACTTTATTGGATACTCTTCCTAAGCGAAGGCTTCTAGAGTACACAAACTCAGATTCCAGCTCAGAGGCCTTCAAATTCAGCTCGTAGGCTCAGACAACAATGACAAATTCAGCTGATACATATGAGATGCCTTCAAATTGCAGCTTAGAGGCTCTACAACCAGATAAAGAAGCTTCAAATGTAGAAGACAATGGGGGTGGTGATAGTGATCAAGAATTTCTTGATGTTGATAACCACTCCGTAGATGAAAACATCAATGATGTCACACACTCATTGCATCAAGTTTCTCCTGATAAGTGTGCTGATGTGGTGGGAGAAGCATCACAGCCATATATAATTTTCTAATTTAGATCTCTGTCAGCAACTTTCTGTGATCCCTCAACTAAGGATCCACAAGTCTTACCCCACCACAAATATCATTAGAGATGTTGACATAGGCATAAGAACAAGAGGACAGACCCATGAAGCAAATGATTCTCTTCACTCTTGTTTCTTGTCCCAGATAGAGCCAAAGAAATTTGATGAGGCTCTAAAGGATGGAAGTTGGGTTGAAGCTATGCAAGAGGAGCTGCTTCAATTCAAAAGGCAGAAAGTTTGGAACCTTTATCCTCTTCCTCATGGGATAACTACTATAGGAACCAAATGGGTGTTTAGGAATAAGAAAGATGGTAGAGGTATTTTCATCAAAAACAAAGCTAGACTAGTTCTTCAAGGGTACACACAAGAAGAAGGAATTGACTACATTGATGTCTTTGCTCTTGTAGCAAGACTTGAAGCTGTTAGGATATTCTTGGCACTTGCTGCATCCAAGAACTTCAAGGTCTATCAACTTGATGTCAAGTGTGCTTTTCTATATGGGGTGATTGATGAAAAGGTGTATGTCAAACAACCACCTCGTTTTGCAGATCCTGATCATCCTGATTATGTCTGCAAGCTTGAGAAAGCTCTTTATGGGCTACACCAAGCACCAAGGAAATGGTATGAGACTCTATCTCAGTATCTTTACAAGCATGGATACTGAAGGGGTATTATAGATGGATCTCTCTTCATCAAAGGACAGAGAAATGACTTAATGCTAGTTCAAGTGTATATAGATGACATCATCTTTGGTTCAACTAATCCAAAGCTCTACAAAGAATTTGAGAAGCTGATGAAGGACAGATTTGAAATGAGTGCCATGGGGGAACTCAATTTTTTTCTGGGAATTCAAGTGAAGCAAGTTGAAGATGGCATATTCATTAGTCAGTCCAAAGTATGTTCAAGACATACTCAAAAAATTCAACATGACTAACTGCAAGATTTCTAAGACACCCATAGCAAGGAACCACTCCCTTGGGCCTGATCTTGAGGGGGTGTGTGTGGATGAACACCTTTATAGGGCTATGATTGGGTCTCTTATGTATCTCACAGCTAGCAGGCCTGATATCATGTTTGCCTCATGTATTTGTGCAAGATATCAAGCCAACCCCAAGATGTCTCAACTCATCACTATCAAGAGGATTATAAGATACCTCAAAGGTGCCTCAACACTTGGTCTTTGGTATCCTAAGAATTCTGACTTCAATTTGTATGCTTATATAGATAGTGATTATGGTGGTTGTAACATGACACAAAGTCTACATCTAGGGGATGTCAGTTTCTTGGTGGAAGTGTTGTCTCATGGCAATGCAAGAAACAATCCTGTGTCTTTGAATCAACTGCGTAAGCTGAATACATTGTTGTTGCAAGCTGCTATGCTCAAGTGCTTTGGATTCAGAATCAGATGCTTGACTATGGATTAAATTCGAAGGAGACTCCCATTCACATAGACAACAATAGTGTTATCTATATCACAGAGAATCCTGTGCCGCACTCAAGCACAAAACACATCAATATCAAGTATCATTTAATTAGAGATAAATTTGAAAAGGGATTAATTAAACTAGTTAAAGTTCTCACAAATGAATAATATGCTAATCTGTTTACAAAAGCTGTTGATTAATAGAGATTTAAGTATCTTATATTTATTATTGGGATGATTAACTTTGAGTAGGTTTTTCTTAAAACTAATTCATATTATTTCTTAAAATATGTGTGTCCAAAGTTGTCTAGTTTATCACCTTCATAAGCTCTTGTTTTCTCTGGATGAAAACCTTTTGAAGACTTTCCTTAGAATTCTGAAAAAATTTTGATCCTTCGAAAGATATGCTTTTACCTTCGGAAGAAACTTATGCCTTCAAAACAAATAACTGCCTAAGTAATTTTCCTTCGGAAGAAAATTTTGAAATATCTTCCGAAGCTTAAAACCTTTCCTAGGCACTTATATGTTTTCAAGCACAATTTTCTTCCAAAGTAAATTAACTCTCGGAAACTTTGTTCTTTTGAACAAAACATCCAAGTCTTAATTCTCTTCCGAAGCAAAACTTTTCAAAACTCTTAGGAAAATCTTCAGAAGTCAGTTTGGCTTCGGAAGCATTTTCATTAAAAAACTTCCAAAGACAATTACCTTCAGAAGCTTTTTGACTCCCAAGAAAACTAATTTTTGAGCAAAAAGCAAACTACTTTTTCAGAGATGGGACCGACATCCGGATTTCAAAGTTTATCCTCTTCATTAACTTTGTCTTAAATCTTTTTCACATATAAACCCAACGGTTCCCCCTCTTTCTATCATCTTTATCTTTCCTCCAAACCTAAATTCCCAAATTTCTCTCTGAAACCACCTTCGTTCATCCTTCCTTTATCTTTAAGCTCTCTCATAATGGCCAACCTTAACTGAAGAAATGACCCAGATTTCTCCATGTAGTTACATAGGCAACACAACCAAGTTGCTCTATTAAACTCTGAGAAAGATCCACATTTTTTAGAGGTTTGCTGTTTCTTGGCTTTATATAACTATTTCACCTCCCTTAACATTGATCCTACTCTATATGAGGATCATCTACTTGAATTTTGGAAGACCTGCTAAGAGGTTGTTATGGATGGGAAGAAGGCATTGTCTGCCACAGTGCAGGGGAGAACAATCTTCATCACTCTGGCCATCATCAACAATCATCTTTAGCTGGATGATGAATAAAGTGAGGTGTTCTTCCCAAAAGAAGTTGTTAGTCATTCCTTTGAGCAGATGGGCTATGAGGGAGATTTCTCTGTAAAGACCTTCAGGAAAGGGAAGGTCTCATCCTAGTGGAAATACCTGCTTCATGTGGTTATCCACATCTTGTCCAACAAGCATGGAGGGTGGGACCAGATTTCTGAAGATCTCTCCTTCATATTGAATTCAGAGAGTCAAGTTCAGGTAATTTTAATTTGTTTATACAAATATATTTGCTAACTTGGACTCCTTAAAGTATTACATGTTTCCTAGATATGTTCAATACATTCTTAACTGTGAACTGGGCTCACAGTTGAGGAAATAGGTAATATTCTTAAATTAGGACAGAAGAAGCCCGGTATCTTTAAAATCATGAGGAAGCCAACTGTTGGCTTCTTAGGGGTGGAAACAACCCTTGTCCAAAAATGTTAGAGCTCATTGCTCAAGATGATAACCTAGTAGCACAAGCTAGTGTTGAACCCACACCTTCAACATCTCAACTGCCACACAGCTACAAATCACCCTCACCTACAATAGAAAATCCAAACAAACCCCTGCTCAAACTATTGAGTCTGTGCAGGCCCCCATATACTCACCCATATAGGAGGAAGTGGATACTGGAGCTCCCACTTCTCCTGAGGAGCAAACCACTCCCATTACTTCAATGATCAGTGTTGAGGTTCCTCATGCTTAGCCTGATGAGCTCACAAGCCCATATGCCTTATGCCTTCACTCGTCTCAACACTCAAGTGAATAACCTTCAGGGGACAGTTACCATGACTCTATACTGATGACAACTTAGGCTTCAGTGAGTACCACTAGGATTCAGTGAGTACCATGACTCTCTCTTCTTTTGCACTTCTAAAAGAGAGATGAGTGCTCCTGAGTCTCCTATGTCTAGCCCACATCAATCACCCATCATTTAGGTGGATACTTCTAAACCTGTTCATAGTATCCATATGGAAGAGGCTCTCACTTCTGCAAGTGATTGCATCATTCAAACCTCTACCGTGGCAACTCAGACCATTAAAATCCCAACTGAGGCTGTCAGTGAGAAGAGGAAATCCATCAGCCAAGAATGTTAAGCAGATGGTGAGAGAGAGGACTTTGGTCCAATCATCTCATCCCCTAGTGATTCTTCTGATGAACATGAGGGGAATCTGAGGCTAAAGGTGTAACAACTGCAACAAACATGCACCTATTTAGTCTCCAAGGTTAGTCATCTTGAATCTCAGGTGACTACCTTGCAAAACAAGGTCAATGATCAACAAATTGAGATTTCTTATCTCAGGAAAAAACTAGCTGGGAGACCTTTAAGAAGAGCTCAACCAGGAACACAAGAACCTATGAGTGTGATTGACCTAACTTCTAGCTCACCTATGCAAGAGGGTGATGCTACCAAAAAGGGGGAGAAAGTCATTACAGTTACAGAACCTCGGAGTTCTTCAGGGAGTATGGACATTGAGCACTCACCATCCTCACTTGCAATTGTGTGTACTCAACAACTTCCTCAAGTTCACATTGATGTGGACTCCGTAGACTCCTACATTCAGAGTCTTTTTGAGGAAGGTATACCAATGGCAATGTCATCTCCACCAACCTTAAATAACATTATTGGGTGGATGTATGATGAAAACAAAAGAGCCCTTATCATTCAAAGAGCTTAAGGCAGCAAGGAGTCTTCAATTTTCAGACTTTGAACTTCTGTGAAAGTCTTGACCTTGTCAGCATGCCACTTGTCAACCAAAGCCAATCAAGACAAGCTGACAAAATGGATCAAAGAATTCAAGACAGAATCACTACGGTGTTCAGCTTCAAAAGGAGACTAAGGCAATCAGGAAATATCATTGGTCAATTGGATGTTGAGGCATACCCTAAGATTAGCTTCATATGGGAAACCTTGACTGAAGGCCTAGTGGTAGAACCTGAGAGCTCTATCTCACCATCAATTGCTACAGAGGTTCATTTCCATTATGAGATACCTGTTGGTAAAGGTGCATCTCAACCTCTCTCTTGCTAGAGCTTAGAAGCTACACCAAGCAATGAAGGCCAAAGCTCTCTCCACCCTGAGTCACAAAGGTCTGTGAGTGACAAAAGGAAAAGGAAAATGATTTCTAAGGAGATTGAGAAGGAGGAGAGAGAGAGAGGAAAAGGAAGCTAAAGGGAGAAAGTTCTTCTACTAGGTCTGCAAGACTCATGGAATCTGCTATCAGGGCTACCCCTAGGCCAAACACCTAGAATAATGAGTTGAGGGTAGTCAGGATCAACTACTTGCAGACCACGAACTATGACATTGATAATATCATCACCCTCCCCTTATATGAATTAAATGAACTAGCTAACATGGAATTGTCAAAGGAAAGAAAGGAGGTAAAGGATGCAAAATTACTTCTTCAAATAAAAGAAGAAAGAAGACAGAAAAGACTCTACAAGCATGTGGCTACTCTCTCCCAAGTTCAAGAAAGTCTTGTACATGAGGATATGGCTCCACAAGAATCTCAATAGACAAATAGACTGATAGGATCAACATGATCAACTACTTGACTACCACAGGCCTCTATCAGGCTGTTGCACTTCTTCCCTTACCCTTTGATTGTATTGAGTTTGAGTACCTCAAACAGCTTGAACTTGAACTTGTCAAAGAAAGAAAGACCATTAAGAGAAAGTTAAGGGAAGAGGCTGCAAAGGCAAGAGCCATCATCCAAAAAAGCATGAAGAATCTGCTGATAGGCAGAGGATGATAAGCTTCTTGAAGCTGTATGGATTCTTCAAAAGGAGACTTGGTCCTATGTCTCTGTCTATTATGGATGAGCACATTAGGGTGATCAAGCAGAAGATTCAAAGAGGTGAACTTGTTGACTTACACTCTCCACCAAGTCAGGTCCCTCAAGAAGTGGAGAATAAGGTTGAACCATTTGAGACAACACAACCTGAATCTCTTGCTAAGCCTCAGTAAGCTTCCACTTCTGATCCACAACAGGGTTCTGTCCCCTCTCAATCTGAACCTTTGAGAGAGGAAGACTCAACTGAGAAAGACAAAGAAGATCGATTAGGTGTTGTAGGCCAGTTTTCTTAGTTAAAAGGTTCAAAGAGGAGAAAAAGGATATCTTCCAAACCAAAGCCAAAGAAGAAAAAAGAAGCATCCAACTCCAAACCTGAAGATGGGTCAGAACATCCTGAGGATGTGCAACAAGACGATGCTCTACTAACTCCAATTCAAGTATCTCCTCTAGCATCAGGAAGACCCATCTTGTCAAGGACATACACTACACATCAAGAAAGATTGCTTGTCATCAGAGATCAAGGTACTGAAAATGTCTACACATGGCAGGATATGTTTATCTGCTTCTGCATGATCTTTTTGACATGAGAAGACACTTTGAGAGTCTGAGTGATCCTGATCATCTTATGAACAAAGGGATGGTCATTATCCTAATGAGGACTGTTGATATCTGAAGTCTTCAAGTGCTTTGGTAGATCAGCCTAGGGGAGTTTGTAAGGTTTAATATAAGGCTGATGCAACCCAAACACCAAAAGTCTCCTTTGCATGAATTGACAAGTGTACTGAAGTAAAATGCTTTAGAAGTTTCACACCAGCATCAAAAAATATTCTAAGTGTGAAATCTTCAGAAGCCAAGACCAATATCTTCCGAAGCCAAAGATGAAGTCTTCCGAAGCCAACACTTGAAGACATATTTCTTTCAAAGACTTTTGAACACATGCTTTATCTAACATACCTTTTACATAAAACTGGACCCTTTAACTAATGAACACATGCTCTGATACCAATTGCAGGACCGATGAAGGGTATGCACTTACAACATAATAGCACAATGAGGAGAGTTGCTAAGAACACTTAATAGATCAAATAGGGAATTGGTTAACATTTGGTAAAGATGCTAAGAACACAGTAAATATGAGACATAACAAGATGGCAAAACACACAAGTAGTTGGTTTTCAAGAATGTTGTATATTGGTTCTCAAGTTCTATTACAAATGTTACAAAAGCATATGAGAAAGTTACAAGTACTTGAGATACATATACTACATCCTACAACCGGCCACACTTTGAAGGCCAGCCGGATACAATTGACTAGACAACAAACAAAATCAAATGTAGAGTCAAAAGGCAGATTGCCTTTTGACTAGTGACTATGACATGACATAGCTCACATCCTAATATATCACAAAAAGGATAAAGTACATAATGTAGAAAGTTACAAACTCAAGACCTCAATGTACAAATACTAAAAGCATGGACCTTTCACCAACTTATGTAAAGTTGTTGTCTTACCAGAGTTGTAGCAGAAAGGGGTCCAGCTTTATGTAAAAGGTACATCAGATAAAGCATGTGTTCAAAAGTCTTCAGAAGAAATCTGTCTTCAAGTGCTGGCTTCGGAAGACTTTGTCTTTGAAGCTTTGAAAGACTTCATCTTTGGCTTCGAAAGATATTGGTCTTGGCTTCGGAAGATTTCACACTTAGAATATTTTCTGATGCTGGTGTGAAACTTCTAATGAATTCAACTTCAGTACACTTGTGCATGCATGCAGGAGAGACTTTGGGTGTTTAGGTTGCATCAGCCTTATATTAAACCTTACAAACTCCACCTAGGCTGATGCTACCAAAACACTTGAAGACTGATTTCTTCCAAAGACCTTTGAACACATGCTTTATTTGATGTACCTTTTACATAAAGTTGGACTCCTTTCCGCTGCAACTCTAATGAGACACCAACTTTACATAAGTTGGTGAAAGGCCCGTGCTTTTGGTAACAGTACATTGAGGTCTTGAGTCTATAACTTTCTACTTTATGTACTTTATCCTTTTTGTAATATATTATGATGTGAGCTATGGCATGTCATAGTCACTAGTCAAAAGGCAATCTGTCTTTTGACTCTACATTTGATTTTGTTTATTATCTAGTCAATTGTATCTAGCTGCCCTTCAAAGTATGGCCAGATGTAGGATGTAGTATATGTATCTCAAGTACTTGTAACTTGTTGATATGCTTTTGTAACATTTGTAATAGAACTTGAGAAGCAATATACAACATTCTTGAAAACCAACTACTTGTGTGTTTTGCCATCTAGTTATATCTCATATTTACTTGTGTTCTTAGCATCTTTACCAAATGTTAACAAGTTCCCTAATTGAACTGTAAGTGTTCTTAGCAACTCTCCTTATTATGTTGTTATGGTGTAAGTGCATACCCTTCACTGGTCCTGCAGTAGTGTATGTCCAGGACAAGATGGGTCGTCCTGATGCTAGAGGAGCTATTTGAATTGGAGTTGATGAAGCATCCTCTTGTTGCACATCCTCAGGTTGTTTGACTCATCCTGTGGTTTAGAGATGGATGCCTCTTTCTCTTCTTCTTTGGCTTTGTTTAGAGGCCATCCTTTTTCTCCTTTTTAAACCTTTCAACTGAGAGAAGACTGGCCTGTAGCACCTTGTTGATTTCTTTATCTTTCTCAGTTAGGTTTTCTTCTCTCACAAGTTCATATTAAGAGGAGACAGAACCCTGTGGATCAGAAGTAGAAGCTTGTTGATGCTCAGTAGGAGTATCAAGTTATGTTGTCTCAAATGGTTCAACCTTAACCTCCACTTCTTGAGGACCTAACTTGGTGGGGAGTGTACGTCAACTAGTTCTCCTCTTTGAATCTTCTGCATGATCACCCTTATATGCTCATCCACAGTGGATAGAGACATGGAGCCAAGTCTCCTTCCAGAGAATCCATATAGCTTCAACAAGCTCATCATCCTCTACCTATTAGCAGTCTTCTTCATACTTTTCTCGATGATGGCTCTTGACTTTGCAACTTCTTCCCTTAATCTTTTCTTTGTGATTTTTCTTTTTTGGTTACTTTAAGTTCAAGCTGTTTGAGATACTCGAACTCAATGTATTCAAAGGATAGGGAAGAAGTACATCTTCCTGATAGAGGCCTGTGGCACTCAGGTAGTTGATTATATTAATCCTATCAGTATCTTTTTCTACCTGAGGTTCTTGTGGAGCCATATCCCTTTGTATAGGACTTTCTTGAACTGGGGAGAGAGTAGGAAAATGCTTGTAGAGTCTTTTCTATCTTCTTTCTTATTTGATTTGAAAAGTAATTTTACATCCTCCACCCCCTTTCTTTCCTTTGACAATTCCATGTCAGCCAGTTCATTTAACTCATCTAAGGGGAGGGAGATGATATTATCGATATCATAGTTCCTGGTCTGTAAATAGTTTATCCTGACTGCCCTCAACTCATCATCTTGAGTGTTTGGTTTGGGGGCAGCCCTAATAGCAGCTTCCATGAATCTAGCAGACCCAGTAGAGAAACTTTCTCCCCTTAACTTCTGCAGGATCGGTTTGTGTCACTAAACACTTGGTTTTCTCTCAAACTCACTTAAACAACACTCTGATGAAAGAAAAGTCTTAAGAGTTGATAACAATATAATAAGTAATAATCAAACACAAGAAGTAATTTCATAGGTACTTGCATATATTGCTTCTCAACTCAAATATTACAAGACTCTTACAAGCATTCCGTTATGAGTTACAATGAGAAACTATATATAATACCCTACAACTGGATATACTTTGATACCAACTGGAATCCTTTAACTAAAGCAAATGCTACAAAACTATAGTTTAAGGTATCTCAGATAAGACTTTATCTGAGATATGGTAGTTAGGACATGTCCCTAACTTACCTTTTGTCACCAACTAAAGTTGTTACTTGTACTAACATAAAAAGGTGAACAGTGGAATAAAGTATGGTCAACTACATGGCTTTTTGAGAAAACGCCATTTAGTATCAGTGGTCTGCAATGGAGTGTCAAAGACCATACTTATGTCCACTGGTTCATAGCAGTGTCTTCCGAAGGTTAAATGGCTTCGGAAGAACAAGTACTTCCGAAGCCACTTATACTTCGGAAGAGACTACTTCTTCCGAGGCTTGAGGAATTGTTCTTTCTTCATACTTCGGAAGTAGTCCTTTGATTTCTTCTTTTGAGGCTTCATCTTCGGAAGTGAATACTTTATCTTGGAAGTAAAGTTTTGCCTTCGGAAGTAGAACTTTCACTTTGTCTTCGGAAGCTCTACTTCTTTCGAAAGTTCCACACTTGGCTTCGGAAGCCTTTGTAAGTAGCACCAAAATTTGTCTAAGTGATTTTGTTTTGGTCGCACCAGCCTTCTTCTTGATCCAACAAACTCCCCCTAGGCTGATGCTACCAAAACCTCACTTGTTTCTGCTCCTCAAAACTTTCAGCACCAAGGAGAGTAAATACTTATCAGTTTCCTTGTTCTTCCCTGATGTGGTACTGAGAAGTTTGTACAGATCTTTGGTTGACAGGATCTCAAGTCTATCACCCTGAATGATATGTACCCTTTGTTGTGGCCCTCTAAAAAGAGTTAGTTAATGGGAACTATAATCGTATTCCCATCAAACTATAGGTTCCAATTCAGGACCTTCCACCATCTGTAGAAAGGTTGCGCCCTTGGTGGGAGATCTATCCTTGTCTTCCTTTCTTCTCCATCTCAACTCTTCTTCAATCATAGCTTTTGTTGTTAACTCAGCTAGATGAAGACTGCTGAGATGATTCTTAATGTGAGAAGAAGTTTCAGAGTTGGAGGGGTTAGAGAATGGTTTCTTTGCTAACTCAGTAATATCAAATATGCTGGAGTGTAGCAGAGAGGTGGCATTCAGCCTGTTGACTTCACCATTCTCTCTTTCAACAACAAAGTTGTGAGTAGCTTCATCGAACCTCTATTGGAGTATATTATTTCTAGGCATAAGAGACTGACTAGGAATCATGTCCTCTTTCCTTGTATCTAGTAGAGTCACCAGCTTCCATCTTAGTCTCTTCTCTTCATCATTTAATGATTCTGAGTTAATACCTGAAGTACTACAGCCTGGTCCAGTGTTTCTGGGTAGATCAAGAAATTGATCTCTTGTGAGGGAAGGTGAAGATCCATCATCATAGGTTAGTTGATGGAGTCTTCCTCACAAGAGATAACGCTCAGGGTTATGCAATTGATGACCCTAGTCTTGATCTATTTAAACTCTTCTAGAGAGAGATGCTTAGAAGGCTGAGGGGATGGTGGGAGGTTGTTGGGTAGGATGTGGTGAGGTGGTTCTGGTAAGAGTTTTGGGTTTGAAGGATGGGCAGTTTTGGTGGTTGAGGTGAGGAAATGGATGAAGGTAGAGGTGTGGGTTCAGGAGTGTAAGGTTCAGTTTTGATGGTGAATAGAGAGGGAATTGGTTCAGGTTGGGGTTGAGTGCTTGGTGTGAAGGTCATCCCATGTACCCTTCTATACATTTCTCTCCTTTTGCCCAAATGAATGTCAGCTTTAATCTCACTAACAATTCGTTGGAGTATCCTTTCAGACATGGGACCCACCTGCCTTCCAGAGAAGTCGTGAGCATGAAGATAATCTTTCATCCAGGCTTTGTCACCTGTCTTCTTGGTTACAGTGACCCTTGCTTCTTCTTCTTTCTTCTTCTTCTCCTTTAGTTTTTCTCTTGCAGCTATTTTTCTCTCTTTCTCCATTTGATCCTGCTCTTTATTGAAGAGCCAAAGGATCGTTTCATCGTTATGTGGAGACAGTTCTTGAGGAGAGAATCCTCTGGAGGTTAGGAAGGCTATCCTTTCCCTCTTGAGCTATATGTCAGCTTCCCTCTGTTCCTTTTCTTTCTCTTCCTCTAAGGCCAACCGTGCTGCTTCCTGCTACAGCCTGGTTGCCTTTTCCAGTTCTACCAACTCCTCTAATGGTACCAGGAGTGTTTCTTCATTGGCAGCTCCAAGCTTGATGAGCTGGTCAATGATCTCCTCTCTTCTTTTGTTGTTGACTGCCTCCTGGTTGCTGTAGCTGCTTTTGTACTAGTAGCTAATATCTTCCCAGTTAGAAGTCTTCCTTTTCTTTTTAGCTTTTCAATCTTCTCCTCTTCCTAAAGCTCTTTCGCAATCATCTTCTGTTTTCCTTTGTTATCTTTTGAAGAGCTTGACTTTGGTGTTCTTGGACAGTGGATTCTGATTGTGAGAGAGGCAGAAAGGGTGTCTGGACAGGAGGTTCATCCATGAAGTCCTCACTATTCACCTTATATGCCAGCTCTAGGATTGCATCTGTGATGATTAGTTCCTCGGATACTATGAACAGTCCTTCCGCAGCTTCCATTTCATCTTCGGAAGATTCAGCTTGTTCTTCCGAGGCTTTAACTTCAGCTTTGAAATTTTGAGGGAGTGCAGATTCTATCCCAACCGTTTTAGTTGCTGGGCCATAAATCCCCATTTCCCCTTCGAATTAATCTCAGGTTCATGTGGACCTTAGGTTGACCAACTTCTTCCATAGTGGAAGAAGGTGCACTTAGCCACTGAAGTTCTTCAGCTCCAAAATACATCATTGCTGCATCAGGGCTTGGCTGATCGGGAGAAGATCTCAATTTGCATAAGACCTAAGATAGCTCAAAGAAAGTTATGATGGGAGCTGAGAATTTGAAGTTAAAGTTTGGCTCTGTGGTTCCTCAGATGTTTCTCTCTGAACACTCTCCTCCTTTTCGGTAGCATCATCTTGAGAGCTCGACGAGCTAGAGGAAGAGGTCCAGGACACCAGAATAGGTACAGCCTAACAGACCTCTCAATCTGTTTCTCAGCTAGTCGACAAATAGCACCAAATGCCTAACATGCCTAAGTTATTTTTAGCCATCTGGTGCTGTTTGTCGACTAGCTGAGAAACAGATTGAGGGTCTGTTAAGCATGAACCTATTTAGGTCTCTTTGACCTCTTCCACCAGCTTATCTAGCTCTCAAGGTGATGCTACCAAAAAGGGGGAGAGTGTTTAGAGGGAAACATCTAAGGAACCATCGAGCCAAACTTTAACTTCAAAATTCTTGGCTCCCATCACAACTTTCTCTGAGCCATCTCAGGTCTTAATACAAATTGACAAAAGGATGCTCAAAGATCTCTACAGACTATTTTCCAAGTTTTTGTTGAGATTTTCTCTCGATCAGCCAAGCCCTGATGCAGCAATGATGTATTTCGGAGCTAAAGAACTTCAGAGGTTAAATGCACCTTCTACCAGTGTGGAAAAAGTGGTCAACCTAAGGTCCACCATGGAACCTGAGATTAAATTCGAATGCGAAATAGGGATTGATGGCCTAGCAGCTGAAACGGTTGGGACAGAATCTGCACTCCCTCAAACTTCCAAAGCTGAAGTTAAAGCCTCGAAAGAACAAGCTGAATATTCCGAAGCTAAAATGGAAGCTACGAAGGACTGTTCATAATGTCCGAGGAACTAATCATCACAGATGCAATCCTAGAGGTGGCATCTGAGGTGAATATTGAGGACTTCATGGATCAACCTCCTATCCAGACACCCTCTTTGCCTCTCTCACCATTAGAATCCACTGTCCAAGAAACCCAAAAGTCAAGTTCTTCAAAAGATAACAAAGGAAAGCAGAAGATGACTGTGGAAGGGCTTCAGGAAGAGGAGAAGATTGAAAAGCTAAAGAGTGAAGGAAGACTTCCAACTGGGAAGCTGTTAGCTGCTAGTACAAAAGCAGCTACAGCAACCAGGAGGCAGTCAACAACAAAAGAGCAGAGGAGGTCATTGACCAGCTCATCAAGCTGGAGCTGCCAATGAAGAAACACTCCTACTGCCATTAAAGGAGTTGGTGGAACTGAAAAAGGCAACCAAGTTGCAGCAGGATGTAGCATGGTTGGTCTTAGAGGAAGAGAAAAAAAAGGAACATAGGGAAGCTGACATACAGCTCAGGAGGGAAAGGATAGCCTCCTAACCTCCAGAGGATTCTCTCCTCACGAACTGTCTCCACATAATGATGAAACGATCCTTTGGCTTTTCAAAAAAGAGCAGGATCAAATGGAGAATGAGAGAAAAAGAGATGCAAGAGAAAAACTAAACGAGAATAAGAAGAAAGAAGAAGAAGCAAGGGTCACTGTGACCAAGAAAGAAGAAAGAAGAAAGAAGAAAAAGGCAACCAAGTTGTAGCAGGTGACAAAGCCTGGATGAAAGACTATCTCCGGGCACACAGCTTCTCTGGAAGGTAAGTGGGTCCCATGTCTGAAAGGACACTCCAATGAATTGTGAGTGAGATCAAAGCTGACATTTGTTTGGGCAAAAGGAGAGAGATGTACAGAAGGTGTTGGACCAAAAGAACCAATGAGCCTGATCAGAAAAACCTCTAAGTCCCACAGAGATTACAACTGCTGAAGAAGATCACAATAGCTGATGACATCAGCTGATCACAAAGTACTGAAGACAAAGTCTGAAGACAAGAACTGAAGACTACTATGAAGACAAAGTCTGAAAGTAAAGTACTGAAGACAAAGTCTGAAGCTATCAGCTGAAGACAAAGTTTGAAAGTAAAAGTCTGAAGAACAAAGTCTGAAGAACAAAGACTGGAGACCAAAGTGATCAGTAGTTGTTAGAACAGCTGAAGTTATCAACTTCAGTAGTTGTGATGGTTTCCTTTCAGTACTTGTAATTTAGTTTCAGTAGTTTAGTTTCAGTAGTTTTATGTTTCTTTTACTTGGCATTCTCTGAGATGTAATCAGTTGTTGAGAACATTCTCAGTAGTTTGCATAGTTTCAGTAGTTTGAATAATTCTGTTAGATGTCATTATCAAGTGACATCAGCAGACGTCACATATCCTATATAAGGAATGTTGACCTAATCGTAAAGTGTGACATTGAGCCACCACGAAAGCATATGAATGAGATATCTCTTTTGCAGAATACTCTTTTTCTATAACCATTTACTGTTACATTGAATATCAATTGTGTTCTTGTGATTATTTAATTTTTGTTTGAATTTCCGCTGCTATACTCTCTAATCAATCAAACTTAGATCACTGATCCTAACAAATGGTATCAGAGCAAGGTTAATCATGATCGATCTAACAATTGATCATTGAAACTACTATTCGATATCTAATTTTGATTGAATTAGCATATTTGCAAGAATTGGTTATAGATCATTGAATTTTTGCTGCTTTCGTTTATCTGCTTTGAGTTTTCTCTTGGTCATATTGAGTTTGTTGTGTATTGCACTAAATCAGTTAAAACTAAATTGAAGTTGGTTGAATCTGAGAATGACTACTCCTTCTAATGACCCTCACAATACCGGTTCCTCAACCAAGCCTCCGATGCTGGTTAGGACTGAGTATAACATATGGCAACGAAGAATGCTTCATCACCTGTCTGTTATAGTTCAGGTAGTTGGACATCTGTGGTACATGATCCACAAGAGCCTATGGTGAACAATACGGAAACCAATCAAATGGTTCCGAAGAAGAAGGAACAATACTCAGATGAGGATCGAAAACTGTTTGAATTGATGCTAAAGCGCATGGAATTCTGGCCATGGCACTGCCGAATGAAATCTATTCTAGGCTTATGCATCATGAAACTGCTCATGACCTCTGGAATGCATTGAAGGAACAATTTGGTGGAACAGATGAGGTCTTAGCAAACAATAGAGAAGTCCTTGCCCAACAATATGAGACATTCTCTCATAGGAAGGGTGAGTCACTAACTCAACAGTTTGAGCATTTTTCTGTTTGATCTCTGAGCTGAAAATGGTCAAACATGAATACACTAATAGTCAGATGAATAACAAATTCCTCAGATCACTGCCTGAGAGATAGGACACATATACCATTGTCCTACGCTCCATTGCAAATCTGGATAGTCTATCTCTCACCCAACTCCATGGGAAACTGCTTACATTTAAAAAAGAAATAGAGCAGAAAAGGAAACTGGTATCATCAGGAAAGCTCACTGATGACTTTGTACCAGGGAACACTGCCTTGGTTGGTCATGAGTCAGAATATGCTGCATCAAAAAGCAATTATGATGAGCATATAGATTTCTCCTCAAACGGTTCAGATCATGCATTTGTTAGTGTTGACAGTCAGTCAGGCTGTAATAATGACCATTTGTGTTTCATTATGGATGATTTAAAGGGTATTGCTGATGATGACTTAGAAGAGATGGATATTCTGAGCCAAATGTCCTTGATTAATATCCGATCTTAAAAGTTCTACAAGAGAACTGGTAGGAAATTCCCAGGACTCTCTGGCAAAACCAAAGTTGGTTTTGACAAGAGTAAGTTGACGTGTCACAAATGCCACAGGCTTGGACACTTTGAAAGAGAGTGTAGATCATCTGGATCTAACTCTTTTGCACCCTTTGTGACTTTTCCAAGCAATAGACCACAAAACAGAGGGCAACATCCTGCTAGTTCTGGTCATCATTCACAACCTATATCTCCTGCATATTTTGTCCCTCAGGGTTTAATGTCATATCCATATCCCTGTTATTACATGCCACACCCAAATCCGGTTTAAGTTCCTATTGCACAACAACCTCAAGCCCTACCTGAGCCTCTACCATCTCAATCATCTCAATCACAACCTCATCACAGCTTCTTCACCCCTGGTATTGTTGACTGGAGCAGTTTACCAGATGATCTCTCTGGTAATGAGCAATTATTTGCTGGTGATGGTCAACATGGTGGTGAACATCCTTTTGGGAATCTAGCTCTCATGGCCTGGAATCTACTGGTAGTTCATGCTCTAATGCATCTTCATCACAGGTAACCCAGGTATCCTCTGAGGCTAAGGCCAAGATATGTTCTGAATCTTGCATAGCTGCATTTATCTCTATTAGAGAGGCAAATGAAGCTTTTATAAATCAAAATCTAGAGCTTGAGCAAACCCTTTCCCAAAGAAAAGTTGAATATGAGTCTGTCCTTAAGGATAAAGATGATGAGATTTATAAGCTTAAATGCAAATTAAATGATGAAAAGGCTAAGCTAGAGGTCATTCTTGAGAACCATAGAGATCTTAAAGAAAAACTTGCAGTTACTCAAGTTGAGTGTGACCGCTGGGTATCATCCTGCAAGGGATTTGAAATGCTGCTCAGCAAGCAATCTGCATCGAATGTGAAGTTTGGAGTAGGTTACAACCACATTGCACCACCTATAGATTTTACTCCAAAACCAATAGTAAAATCTAAAGGTGAAAGTAATTTCCAAACCATATCATCATGTGCATCATCCTCAAGTGATCACCCAAAATCACAAGATGAAATCAGTGTTGATACCTCAGCAAATCAATTGGCTGATGGGTTAACTACTGATAAGCACATAAAGCTGAGTACTTTAGATGTTGTCCCTCAAAGTACCTCAAGTACTGAAGGGCAAGTCACAACATCTGAAAAGCATTTCAAATCAGCTAAAATAAAAGGATTAACAACTGCTGATAGAGAACAGCTGATGAACAAGTCTTCAATTGTTACAGATCCTTCAGTACTAAACAAAAGTACTGAAAAGAGGAAAGTACTGAAGAGCACACCTTCAGTAGTTTTCACATCAGCAGTTGATCAATCCAAGATGAAGAATAAGCCATGTGAAATATATGGTAAATTCAATCATCTTTCTGATGAATGTTGGTACAGAAAGGGTTCCAAACTCAACAGAGATAAGCTTATTAAAATCCAGATGGATGAAATGAAAAATGAGTTTGAGACTAAGTTTGTACCACAGTCATCCCTTTGTGATAAACCTAAGCCTTCAACCAAATCCAAACAGAAGGATAGGGTTTATCAGAAAATAGCTGATAGTGCTCTCATAATAAACATCAGACTAAGTGTGTGAATTCTAAGGAGGAAATGGTGGGTCACAAGAACTTATCAAACACAAGTACTGATATGTCACAAGAGCTGAAAGCTTTAGCTACAAATCAGACACAACTTGTTATGATGGTTCAACATTTGTTGGGGAGAGTTAACCAACTAGATGCACCTGTGATCAAACCACTGAAAAGGCATTCCAAGCCCAAATCCAAGGAATCCATTTCAGCACCATCTCCTTCTTCATCAGCTGTTAATCATAAGAAACAAGTTATGGTTAAATCTATTGATGAAAACAGACCCAAAACCAAAAAGGTTTGGGTCTCAAAACCTAACTAGTTCTTTATGATGAATGCAGGGTTCTTCAGCATGGCAAAGGAGCATCTGGTATATAGACAGTGGAGGATCTATGCATATGACTAGGAGCAGTTCTCTCTTAATGACTACTCTCAAGGAAAGAAGAGATTTGTTTAATTTTGAAATGATGCCAAGGGTTACATCATCGGGAAAGGATATGTGTCTAATAGAAAAATCAAGTTTGATGATGTTAATCATGTGGAGAATCTCAAGTATAATCTATTGAGTGTCAGTCAGATGTGTGATAAAGGGCATGTTGCACTTTTCACAAGCCAGAACTGCAGCATTCTGTCTTCCCAAGTTCTGAGGCTGATTGAAAAGGTATTGGATGAACATACTCTCCTGAAGGCCAACAGGATTGGAAGAGTGTATGCCTTGGATTTGTCAAAGAAGATTGATTTGAAGGGTCATCCTTGCCTGTTCTCCAAAGCCTCTTCTGAGGAATCTAAACTGTGGCATAGAAGGCTGGGTCATATTAATCTCAAAAACATGAATCAGTTGATCCACAATAGTTTAGTGAGAGGTCTACCAATAAATGAGTTCCACTGTGATGAAACCTGCACTGCTTGTTTGAAAGGAAAACAACACAAAGTCTCATTCCCTCCTATTGAAGAACCTAAGTCCACTGCCTGCTTGCAGTTACTGCACATGGATCTATTTGGTCCTGTGAGAGTGATGAGCATGGCAAAGAAGAAATACTATCTGGTAATTGTGGATGATTATTCCATATTTGTATGGACTTTCTTCTTGCATTAAAAGGATGAGGTTGCTCAGACGATTATAAACTTTGTGTTGTATGTTGAGAAGCAGTATTCCCTATCAGTCAAGTGTATAAGGAGTGATAATGGAACTGAATTCAGAAACCATACACTTGATGATTTTTATCTATCAAAAGGAATCAAGAGGCAGTTTAGCATCCCAAGGACTCCAGAACAAAATGGAGTAGTGGAGAGAAAGAACAGGACCCTAATTGAAGTTGCACGGTCTATGTTGGCTGACTCTGGTTTGCCATTGACCTTTTGGGCTGAAACTATTAACACAGCTTGCTATGTGCAGAATAGAGTGTTAGTAAATCAGAGTTTGATGAAGACTCCATATGAACTTCTACATCATTTGGCTCCTCTAGTTTCATCTTCAAAGCCTTTAGGTGTCCTGTTTCATTCTCAACACAAAGAATCAACTCCAAAAATTTGATCCTAAGGTGGATGCAGGGTATTTTGTAGGTTATTCATCCACATGCAAGGCTTACAGAGTCTTCAACTACAGAACAAGTAGTTGAAGAAACCTTGCTTGTGAAATTCAATGAATCTCCTAAGGATAAAATTCCACAAAACCCTGTGGTGTTGTTTGATCTGGACATACTTCAATATGTTCCTTATCAACCTCCAGCTGCTGCAGATCTTGTGGATAAATCATCTTCTGCAGCAAGTCTTCCACCTGGTGGTACAGAAGATGATGATGATATCAGTACTCACCTTTTCAAGTTTAGTGACCAACTGCCTGAGTCCACTAAACTTGATGTTCCTGTAGCTTCAGCAGCTCCATCCACAACAAATGCTGATGAGATTTCTGACTCCTCTACATCATTTGATTTGCCATCTCATACTTGGTTTCTAGAGTGTGGATCAACATCTGCTGCTGCTGAACCTGCTACAAACACTTGCACTAATCTTATAGTGTACCAAGAGCTGAAGAATCACCCCATGTCTCAAATCATTGGTGATATCAATGCTGGTGTCTCAACTAGAAGTCAATTGTCCAACTTCTGCTTCTATGCTCTCTTCATCAGTCTGCTAGAGCCAAAGAACTATCATGTTGCTTTAAGAGACAATGGATGGGTTGAAGCCATGCAGCTTGAGCTACGACAATTCCAAAAGCAACAAGTGTGGGAAATGTTCCTCTACCCCCAGGTAAGTGTGCAATAGGCACTAAATGGGTGTTTAGGAATATAACTGATGAAAATGGGCTTATTGTCAAGAACAAGGCTAGACTGGTTGTACAAGGGTTTTCAGAAGAAGAAGGTACATTTGCCCCTGTAGCCAGACTAGAGGCAATTAGATTGTTCTTAGCCTATGCTGCGTACCACAATCTTAAAGTTTTTCAAATGGATGTCAAAAGTGCATTTATATGGTAAAATAAAAGAAGAGGTTTATGTGTGTCAACCACCAGGTTTTGAGGACAATAAACATCCTGATTGGGTGTATCAACTTGATAAGGCTCTTTATGGGTTGAAGCAAGCTCCTAGATCTGGTATGAAACACTTTCAAATTTTCTTCTTAAAAATAATTTCACTAGAGGCTCTATAGATAAAACATTGTTATAAAGAAAGTGTATCAGCATAAGCTACTTGTTCAAATTTATATTGATGATATTATTTTTGCATCCTTTGTTGGACCAAAAGAACCAATGAGCCAAGATCAGAAAACCTCTAAGTCCCACATGGTATCACAACAACTGCTGAAAGCTTCATCAGTAGTTTGACAAGTACTGAAGACTTCAACAGCTGAAGATCAAGTGCTGAAGACTTCAACAGCTGAAGAACTAAAGTGCTGAAGTACAACAGGTGAAGAACACAAGTACTGAAGCTGAAAGACCAAAGTACTGAAGTACAACAGCTGAAGAGTTTACAAGTGCTGAAGATCAACAACTGATGTACAAAGTCCGAAGACAAAGACTGAAGACATCAGCTGATGATATCTACTGAAGTCATCAGCTGATGAAACATCTGAAGGTCAAAGTCTGAAGATCAAGTACTGAAGCCTCATTAGTTTGTCACAACTGCTGAAGAGTACTTCTTCAGTAGTTGTGATATTAGTTTTTATATTTCTAGTTTCAGTAGTTTTATGTTTCAGTAGTTTTGTAAACGACTGAAGAGCTTGTTCTTCGTCGTTGTAGTTTCAGTAGTTTCCAATCAGTAGTCTTATATTTTGTACTTAACACTCTGATATGTTCTCAGTAGTTGTGAACATTTCAGTAGTTTGTTAAGAGTTAGTTATTTTGTATTAGATCTGCCAGTTGTCACTTTCCGTGATAACAGCAGTGTTTGTTGCACTCTATATATGGAGTGACAACCTATTGTAATACGTGAATGACGTGAATGAATGAATGATTTGATTAGAAACTTCCATATCTATAAACATTCCTTGAATCAGAAATATATTCTCTCGCTATAACCGTATGTGCTCTTAATGCATACAAGCATCGACTTCTTGCTACAATTTGTCTAATTCCTATTCTTATTCCGCTGCCTTTAACTCTAATACATCAAACTTGTGATCGCTGATCCTGTCAAATGGTATCAGAGCGGTTAATCATTGATCGATCTAATAATTGATCATTGAAACTGCTATTCAAGATCTAAGTTTGATTGAATTAGCTTTTGTTTTTGCAAGAAACGGTTATAGAGATTGAATTTTCTGTATTTCTGGTCATTCATCCTGAGATCTTTTCTTGGTTTTCATTGAGTTTGTTGTGGTCTGTGTAAACTTTTAAAAGCTTGAACTAAATTGTTTCTGAACTGAAAATGACTACTCCCTCCAATGATCCTCACAATACTGGTTCCTCAACCAAGCCACCAATGCTGGTTAGGAATGAGTATAACATATGGCAAAGACGAATGCTCCATCACCTGTCTGTTAACAGCGCAGGTTGTTGGACATCAGTGGTACATGGTCCACACAAGCCTATGGTGAATAACCCGGAAACCAATCAAATGGTTCCGAAGAGGAGGGAGCAATACTCAGATGAGGATAAGAAGTTGCTTGAAATTGATGCAAAAGCCCATGGAATTCTGGCCATGGCATGCCAAATGAAATCTATTCTGGGCTAATGCATCATGAAACTTGCCCATGACCTCTGGAATGCCTTGAAAGAACAATTTGGAGGAACAGATGAGGTCTTGGCAAATAATAGAGAAATCCTCGCCAACAATATGAGACATTTCTCATAGAAAGGGTGAGACACTGACTCAACAATATGAGCGGTTCTCTTGTGATCTCTGAATTAAAAATGGTCAAACTTGAGTACACTAATATCCAGATGAATAACAGATTTCTCAGATCACTGCCTGAGAGATGGGACACATATACTATTGTCCTACGCTCCAGTGCAAGTTTGGACAAACTATCTCTCACCCAACTCCATGGGAAACTGCTCACGTTTGAGAGAGAGATAGAACAGAAGAGAAAGCTGTCTTCATCTGGAAAGCTCACTGAAGACTTTGTACCAGGCAACACTGCCTTGGTGGGTCATGAGTCAGAATATGCTTCATCTGAATGCCAGTATGATGAGCATATTAATTTCTCTTCAAGCACTTCTGATTCTGTATTTGTGAGTGTTGATGGTCAGTTTACTGGGTGTAATAATGACAATCTATGCTTCATTATGGATGATCTCAAGGGGATTGCTGATGATGACTAGAAGAGATGGATATTTGAGCCAAATGGCCCTGATAAATATCAGATCTTCAGAAGTTCTATAAAAGAACTGGAAGAAAATTCCCAGGACTCTCTGGCAAAACCAAAGTTGGTTTTGACAAGAGCAAGTTGAGGTGTTACAAATGCCAAAGGCTTGGACACTTTGCAAGAGAGTGTAGATCAACTGGATCTAACTCCACTGCACCCTTTGTGACTTTTCCTGGCAATAGTCAACAACACAGAGGGCAACATCCTGTCACTTCTAGTCATCATCCTCAACCAATCTCCGGCATATTTGTTTCCTCAGGGTCAAATGCCATATCCGTACCCTTTTATTACATGCCACAGTCAAATCAAGTTCAAGTTCCTATGGCACCACAACCTCATGCACTACCAGAACCTCACCATCCCAATCTCATCAATCTCTCACAACCTCAACCTCAACAACACAGCTTCTTCACCCCAGGAGTTGTGACTGGAGCAGTTTACCAGATGACATGTCTGGTCATGACCAACTGTTCTCAGGTGCTGGTCAACATGGTGGTGACAGTCCTTTTGGGAATCTAGCTCTTATGGCTTTGGAGTCTGCTGATACTTCATTTTCTAATGCCTCTCCACACTCAGGTATCACAGGTATCCTCTGAGGCAAAAGCCGAATTATGTTCTGAACCATGCATAGCAGCATTTGCTTCCATTAGAGAAGCAAATGTAGCTCTAATTAATAAGAACATTGAGCTAGAACAAATAATTTCCAAAAACAAAGCTGAGTTTGAGTTCGTGCTTAAAGATAAAAATGAAGATTTATAAACTGAATGCCAAATAATTGATGATAAGGCTAGAGAAGAGGTACTTCTAGAGAAGTACAAAGATCTCAAAGAAACCCTTGCAGTTACCCAAGTAGAGTGTGATAGATGGTACAATCATGCAAAGGTTTTGAAATGCTTCTTAGTAAGCAATCTGCTTCAAATGTGAAGTTTGGAATTGGTTACAATCACACTGCTCCCCTACAGATTTTACCCCAAGAGCAGAGGTAGAATCTGATGGTGAGAGTGATAACCAATCCATCACATCATGTGATCTACCTTCTGATACAGCACAATCAAAAGTAGCAGTCAGCATCAAGCCCTCTTTGAACCTATCAGCTGATGTTGATGGTTCAAATGCTGACACTCACATGATTAATGAGTTGATCAACTCAGGAGTTAATTCTGAAGGTCCTGAAAGGACTAGAGAGCAGGATTTAACACCTGAAGTTCAAACTTCAACTGCTGTCAGTACTGAAGAGAAGAAAACTGCCAGTAGAAAGAGTTGTTGAAGCCTACTAAAGAGGCAGTCAAGAAAGCAACAATGCTTCCAAAAGCATTAAAGAACAAGTCTTCGTTGCTTCACCCTCTTTAGTTGATGATCAACCTAAGATGAAGAAGAAACCATGTGAAGTATGTGGTTTGTTCAATCATCTTACAGATGATTGTTGGTACAAAAGAGGTTCCAAACTCAAACAAAAGAAGAAATTAAAGAGAAAATGGTAAAAATGAAAACTGAGTTTGAGACCACATTTGTATCAGCAACATCAAATCCTGTAACCCTTAAGTCCTCAAAGAAATCCAAAAAGGAAGGGTTAAACAGGTGACAGCTGAGAATGCTCAGAAGAAGAAGGGCAACATAGGAACTTATCAAACTCCACTGGCAATGTGTCTGATGAGCTGAAAGCTTTATCACAAAATCAGACACAGTTGGTTATGATGGTTCAACATCTGTTGGGTAGAGTTAACCAACTAGATGCTCCTATGTTGAAACCACAGAAAAGGAGGGCAAGCCAAAGGACTCCTCTTCTACACCATCTTCTTCCTCTCAAGCTGTTGTTTCAAATAAACCTGTTAGTTTACCATCTATTGATGAGACCAGGCCCAAAACCAAAAAGGTTTGGGTCTCTAAAACTAACTGATTGTTTATTTTGCAGGGTTCTTCAACATGCCAAAGTAGCATCTGGTATGTAGACAGTGGGGGATCTATGCACATGACTGGGAACAGCTCTCTTCTTCATGACTACTCTCAAGGAAAGAAGGATTTGTTTCTTTTGGCAATGATGCTAGGGGTTACATCATTGGTAAGGGTTTTGTTTCCAATGGAGAAATCAAATTTGATGATGTTAATCATGTGGAAAATCTCATTAAATCTCTTGAGTGTCAGTCAAATGTGTGATAAAGCCCATGTTGCTCTTTTCACCAGTCAAAACTGTAGGATTCTGTCATCCAAAGTTTTGCACTTGATTGACAAGGTGTTGGATGATCACACTCTACTGAGAGCCACAGGACAGGAAGAGTGTATGCCTTAGATCTTTCTAAGAAAATAGATCTCAAAGGCAATCCTTGCCTATTTCCAAAGCCTCTTCTCAAGAATCTAAACTGTGGCACAGAAGACTTGGTCATGTTAATCTCAAACATGAATCAGCTTACCCACAATAGTTTAGTCAGAGGCTTACCAATAAAGGAGTTCCACTGTGATGAAACCTGCACTGCTTGTTTAAAAGGAAAACAGCACAAAGTCTCATTTCCTCCTATTGAAGTGCCTAAGTCCACTGCCTGCTTGCAATTACTGCATATGGATCTATTTGGACCTGTGAGAGTAATGAGCATGGCAAAGAAGAAATACTATCTGGTAATTGTGGATGATTACTCCAGATTTGTATGGACTTTCTTCTACATTCAAAGGATGAGGTTGCTCAGAAGATTATTCACTTTGTGCTGTATATTGAGAAGCAGTATTCCCTTCCAGTCAAGTGTATTAGGAGTGACAATGGAACTGAGTTCAGAAATCATACACTTGATGACTTCTATCTTTCAAAGGGATCAAAAGGCAGTTTAGCATCCAAGGACTCCTAGAGCAAAATGGAGTAGTGGAGAGAAAGAACAGGACCCTCATTGAAGCTGCAAGGTCCATGCTGGCTGACTCAGGTTTGCCACTGACCTTTTGGGCTGAAGCTGTCAACACAGCTGCTATGTGCAAAATAGAGTTTTAGTAAATCAGAGGTTGATGAAGACTCCATATGAAGTTCTCCATCATTTGGCTCCTCTGATTTCATTTTTCAAAGCATTTGGGTGTCCTGTTTTATTTCAACACAAAGGATCAACTCCATAAATTTGATCCTAAGGGGATGCAGGGTATTTTGTTGGTTATTCATCTACTTGCAAGGCATACAGAGTCTTCAACTGCAGAACAAAGATGGTTGAAGAAACTCTACATGTTAAGTTCAATGAATCTCCAAAGGACAAGATTCCACAAAGCCCTGTGGAGTTATTTGATTTGGACATACTGCAATATGTTCCTTATCAAACTCCTGTTGCTCTGTCAACAGTCACCACCTGGTGGTACTGCTGATGATGATGATGATGATTGCAGTACTCACCTCTTCAGGTTTAGTGATCAGCTGCCTGATTCTGCTAGACCGATGTTCTGTAGCTCCAGTAGCACCATCCACAACAAATGCTGATGAGATCTCTTCGAATCAACTTCCTTGGAATTACCATCCACTGATGGTTTCAAGGAAATTATTACCATCACCATCTGTAACTGCTGAGCCTGCTACAAACACTTGCACAGATCTCATTGTGTATCAAGATCTGAAGAATCACCCTATGTCTCAAATCTTGGTGATATCACTGCTGGAGTATCAACAAGAAGTCAATTGTCAAATTTCTGCTTCTATGCTCTCTTCATCAGTCAGCAAGAGCCAAAGAACTATCACATTGCTTTAAAGGACAATGGATGGGTTGATGCCATGCAGCTTGAGCTTCTTCAGTTCAAGAAACAGCAAGTGTGGGAACTGGTTCCTCTACCTCCAGGTAAGTGTGCAATAGGCACTAAATGGGTGTTTAGGAACAAAACTGATGAAAAGGGCTTATTGTTAAGAACAAGGCCAGACTGGTTGTTTAGGGGTTGCACAAGAAGAAGGTATTGATTATGATGAACACCTTTGCCCATGTAGCCAGACTGGAAGCAATTCGATTGTTTTTTTAGTGCTTATGCTGCTTATCAAAACCTTAAGTTTTTCAAATGGATGTCCAAGTGCATTTTTGTATGGAAAAATTAAAAGAAGAGTTTATGTATGTCAAACCGCCAAGCTTTTGATGACAATAAACATCCTAATTGG
>JACCIX010000259.1:0-90478 GCA_025506515.1 Flaveria trinervia | reverse complement strand
CGTGATGATTTACTTGCAACAGCCAAATTCTTCTTTCTTCTTAGATATTGTTTTGGCTCTATAAGAATCATTGCCATTTGCCATTGAAGATCCATCTCCTCCACTACATCTGGAGGCAGTTCTTCTAAATCTTGTTGGCACATGTTAGCAGTGGGCAATGAACTTCTAGGTAAGCTTGAATGCTTGAACAGAAAGCTGCAAAAGCTACTTTTTGTCTCAGAGTCTAGAATGACAGTGATAGACTCTGATTGATTGTTAGTTGATGGTTTCTCGGATGATTTATATCTTTGATCATCTGTTCTTCTTTCTCTTTTCTTGACTTACTTTGAGGAGATTTCTTAGAGGTTTTTGAAACATAGAGACTTACTTCCTCTTCATCTTCACTCAAAGTACATGAGTTATCATTATTGACATGAAGGCACTTCCAACACTTTTGTTTTTTGTTTAAAGTGATATGATGATACATGAGTTCTTACACTCTTGTTTCTTGATTTCTCATCCATTTCGAGCCACAACTTTAGCCACTAGGGTATCTAGTCCGACTGCGTTGAGATCTATGGTATTCTTGAACATGGATACAGTTTGCTTCCAACTTTCTCGTAAAGTATGGAACATTTTCTTGTTCAGTTCCTCATTTGTGTATTTCAACTCCAGAATGTTCATTTCTGTAACAAGTTGCATAAACCTATGGAGTTGTTGAGGAATTGATTCACCCTTAATATGATTAAATGTTTCATATTGTGAACGCAGGGTGTCTGTTGGATCTAGAAAGGCTGGTGCAACCAAAACCAAGTCACTTAGAAGATTTTCGTACAACAACTAAAGGACTTCCGAAGCTAAGTGTGAAACTTCCTAAGGAAAAAGGAGCTCTTCCGAAGACAAAGTGTAAAACTTACTTCCGAAGGAAAGTTCCAACTTCCAAAGACAAAGAACCTACTTCCAAAGTTCAAGACTTATAAAGAAAGATCTGAAGTCAACTTCCGAAGTACAGAAGTCCTCAAGCCTTGGAAGTATAGAAGCCTCTTCCAAAGTATAGGTTGCTTCGGAAGAACTTGTTCTTCTGAAGCCAACTTACCTTCGGAAAACACTGCTATTATCCAGTGGACATAAGTATGGTCTCCTGACACTCCGCTGCAAATCTCTGAGATACTACATGGCGTTTTCTCAAAATCCATGCAGTTGACCATACTTTAATCCACTATTTACCTTTTTATGTTAGTATAGTTGCCATCTTTAGTTGTGACAAAAGGTAAGTCTGGACATGTCATGACTACTATATCTTAGATAATACTTTATTTAAGATACCTTAACTTTAGCATTGTAGTATATGCTTTAGTCTTAGGTTCTAGCTGGTATCAAAGTATATCGCTGTAGGATCTATATATATAGTCTCTCATTTTAACTCATGTATCATGCTTGTAGAGTCTTGTAATATCTTGAGTTAAGAAGTATATATACAAGTGCCATGAAAATTTATTTCTGTGTGTTCCTTTACTACTTATTATATATTATCAACTCTTGTAAAGACTTTACTTCATCTGAATTGAGTGTTTCTATAAGTGAGTTTGAGAGAAATCCAAGTGTTTAAGTGACAAACCCGATCCTGCAATTGGTATCGGAGCTTCTTAGGCTCTTGATTGTGAGATCTTACCATCCTAATCACCTGTTTTTCACTTCTCCTTATACCTCACTCAAAATGGCCCTCAACAATCTGAAGTAGAGATGGGGACGATGACCAAATCACCCATCATCACCCCTAAAAACTTCAGGTCCTGGAGCAGAGAATGGAAGGCTTCATCAGGTATCAAGATAGCAAAATGTGGCAATCCATTGTCAATGGCTTGTATAAGCCAAAAGTAGCTGGTGGAAATGGTGCCATGATCGAGAAAGCTGTTGAAGATTATTCTGATGAGGTCAGGAAGAAGCTTGACATTGACAACAACGCTATGACTGTTCTCATGACTGCAATTCCGAACTCTATCATGGTGGTTTGAGCATTGCAGTCTGCCAAAGAACTGTTTGATGCGCTTGCTCAATGTACTCAAACTCAAATGACTCCAAGAAGCACTGAAGCAGCAGTTCGAGAACTTCACCCATGTTGCTGGAGAGACTCTTAGCCAGCAATATTTTAGGTACATGGATCTCATTTCTTCCCTTCAATCTATGGGAATTGCTCATGAACTCAGAGACCTTACAAGAAATTTCATGAGTGCATTACCAATGAGTGGACATTCTACTGTGTCTCTATCAAGAGAACAGAAAATCTGAATACACTCACCATGATTGAACTCTATGGGATCCTTGATGGATACCATTTGGAAATGGAAAGTAAGAAGGGTCATCAGACACAGACCCTTGAGTCTTCCTGCTAGCAACGCCTTAATGGTTGCTGAAGGCTCAAAATCTCCCAGCCTTAACAATACCTGACTTACACCCAACATCCATCTTGTTCTGAGCCATACATCACATTTCCTGAGACTCCAAGGTCTTACAAGCTCAGCAAAGCTCCTTTCAACAACTGTGCTTTTGTCTCAGGAAGTGGACACTCAAGTGATCATCATACTTCTTTGGTGATCTAGAGTGTTTTCAGCCCGATGACGTGGAATACGTGGACATAGTCCAAAAAATGGCTCTTCTGACCTACAGAGCAAAGAAGTTTTTTAAGAAAACTGGAAGGCAATTTCCCCAGAACCCAATCAACAGCAAATTTGGGTTTGACAAAACCAAGGCCAAATGTTACAACTGTAACCAACTTGATCATTTTGCAAGGGAATGCAAGGCTCCCAAGTCCACCCGGGAACCCCACAGGCCTCCACACATCCCTCTACACCAAAGCCCACCGGAAAGTCAACTGAAACAGCTGCAATGGCTCAAAAGTTGATTGGAGCTTCATGGTATAGGATGTGACTCCTGCTCAAGCACTCATGGCTGGAATAGATGAAATAAGGTATATGAACATCTCTGTACTCCTGCCTGTATTGCTAAGGTTAATTTGTATCAGGACTACAATATGGAGATTAAATATGATATTGAGTCTTTAAATTTTTGAAATCTGACTTTAAAAGGGCTGAATCTGACTACCAAAGAAAAATTGAGGAGTTAGAGAAAACTGTTCCTATTAAAACATGAACACACAAACTATAAGACTCAGATAAAGGATTTAATATCCAAATTGACTGAGGCTCAAGCCCAGCTTGTCACAGCTGAGGCTCAAGCCAGGAAGTATACTATTTCCAAGCAAAACTTCCAAGCCATTCTTGCATCATCCTCTCACTCAAAACTTTGTTACCAAAACAAAGGAGGGTTGGGAACCAATGAAATTGCTCCACCACACTCTTATGAGTCTATAAGACACAAAGGTGTGGTACTGAGAGCAAGAGGTTCCATCTGCTTACCCACCTTCTCATAGTCAAAGAATGATGCAACTATGGAGACCATCACAAGGAAAAACCAGGTAATTATGCCCTCCCCTACCATGATGATCAAACCCTGACCACCAAGCCAGAAGAAGCAGAGCTAAGGCGCCAAAAAACTACCAAGAATTGGTTTGAGTCCAAGCTAAAGATAGACCCAAAGCAAAAGGGTATATTCATCTCAGCTCGATTCCAGGTGGTTTGAAACTCTGATTCAGAAAAGGGTAGTACCAGCACTCCTGTCCTACCAAGTGTTGGACCAAAAGAACCAATGAGCCAAGATCAGAAACCTCTAAGTCCCACATGGTATCACAACACTGCTGAAAGCCTCATCAGCAGTTTGACAAGTGCTGAAGACTTCAACAGCTGAAGATCAAGTGCTGAAGACTTCAACAGCTGAAGAACTAAAGTGCTGAAGTACAACAGCTGAAGAACACAAGTGCTGAAGCTGAAAGACCAAAGTACTGAAGTACAACAGCTGAAGAGTTTACAAGTGCTGAAGATCAACAACTGATGTACAAAGTCTGAAGACAAAGACTGAAACATCAGCTGATGACATCTACTGAAGTCATCAGCTGATGAAACCCTGAAGGTCAAAGTCTGAAGATCAAGTACTGAAGCCTCAGTAGTTTGTCACAACTGCTGAAGAGTACTTCTTCAGTAGTTATGATATCAGTAGTTTTATATTTCTAGTTTCAGTAGTTTTATGTTTCAGTAGTTTTGTAAAACGACTGAAGAGCTTGTTCTTTAGTCGTTGTAGTTTTAGTAGTTTCTAATCAGTAGTTTGTTAAGATCAGTTATTTTTGTAATAGGTCTGCCAGTTGTCACTTTCCGTGATAACAACAGTGATTGTTGCACTCTATATAAGGAGTGACAACCTATTGTAAACGTGATGTTTTTGAATGACGTGAATGAATGAATGATTTGATTAGAAACATTCCATATCTATAAACATTCCTTGAATTAGAAATATATTCTCTCGCTATAACCGTATGTGCTCTTAATGCATACAAGCATCGACTTCTTGCTACAATTTGTCTAATTCCTATTCTTATTCCGCTGCTTTGAACTCTAATACATCAAACTTGTGATCCTGATCCTGTCAAATGGTATCAGAGCAGGTTAATCATTGATCGATCTAATAATTGATCATTGAAACTGCTATTCAAGATCTAAGTTTGATTGAATTAGCTTTTGTTTTTGCAAGAACGGTTAGAGATTGAATTTTCTGTATTTCTGGTCATTCATCTGAGATCTTTTCTTGGTTTTCATTGAGTTTGTTGTGGTCTGTGTAAAATTTTTAAAAGCTTGAATTAAATTGTTTCTGAACTGAAAATGACTACTCCCTCCAATGATCCTCACAATACTGGTTCCTCAACCAAGCCACCAATGCTGGTTAGGAATGAGTATAACATATGGCAAAGACGAATGCTCCATCACCTGTCTGTTAACAGCGCAGGTTGTTGACATCAGTGGTACATGGTCCACACAAGCCTATGGTGAATAACCCGGAAACCAATCAAATGGTTCCGAAGATGGGAGCAATACTCAGATGAGGATAAGAAGTTGCTTGAAATTGATGCAAAAGCCCATGGAATTCTGGCCATGGCATTGCCAAATGAAATCTATTCTGGGCTAATGCATCATGAAACTGCCCAGACCTCTGGAATGCCTTGAAAGAACAATTTGGAGGAACAGATGAGGTCTTGGCAATAATAGAGAAATCCTCGCCCAACAATATGAGACATTTTCTCATAGAAAGGGTGAGACACTGACTCAACAATGAGCGGTTCTCTTGTTTGATCTCTGAATTAAAAATGGTCAAACTTGAGTACACTAATACCAGATGAATAACAGATTTCTCAGATCACTGCCTGAGAGATGGGACACATATACTATTGTCCTACGCTCTAGTGCAAGTTTGGACAAACTATCTCTCACCCAACTCCATGGAAACTGCTCACATTTGAGAGAGATAGAACAGAAGAGAAAGCTGTCTTCATCTGGAAAGCTCGCTGAAGACTTTGTACCAGGCAACACTGCCTTGGTGGTCATGAGTCAGAATATGCTTCATCTGAATGCCAGTATGATGAGCATATTAATTTCTCTTCAAGCACTTCTGATTCTGCATTTGTGAGTGTTGATGGTCAGTTTACTGGTGTAATAATGACAATCTATGCTTTATTATGGATGATCTCAAGGGGATTGCTGATGATGACTTAGAAGAGATGGATATTTTGAGCCAAATGGCACTGATAAATATCAGATCTCAGAAGTTCTATAAAAGAACTGGAAGAAAATTCCCAGGACTCTCTGGCAAAACCAAAGTTGGTTTTGACAAGAGCAAGTTGAGGTGTCACAAATGCCAAAGGCTTGGACACTTTGCTAGAGAGTGTAGATCAACTGGATCTAACCCCACTGCACCCTTTGTGACTTTTCCTGGCAATAGTCAACAACACAGAGGGCAACATCCTATCATTCTAGTCATCATCCAACAACAATCTCCGGCATATTTTGTTCCTCAGGGTCAAATGCCATATCCGTACCCTTGTTATTACATGCCACAGTTAAATCAAGTTCAAGTTCCTATGGCACCACAACCTCATGCACTACCAGAACCTCAGCATCCCAATCTCATCAACAAACTCAACCTCAACAACACAGCTTTTCCCCCCAGGAGGTATTGACTGGAGCAGTTTACCAGATGACTTGTCTGGTCATGACCAACTGTTCTCAGGTGCTGGTCAACATGGGGTGACAATCCTTTTGGGAATCTAGCTCTTATGGCTTTGGAGTCTGCTGATACTTCATTTTCTAATGCCTCTACACCTCAGGTATCACAGGTATCCTCTGAGGCAAAAGCCAAATTATGTTCTGAACCATGCATAGCAGCATTTGCTTCCATTAGAGAAGCAAATGTAGCTCTAATTAATAAGAACATTGAGCTAGAACAAATAATTCCAAAAACAAAGCTGAGTTTGAGTCTGTGCTTAAAGATAAAAATGATGAGATTTATAAACTGAATTTCCAAATAATTGATGATAAGGCTAGAGAAGAGGTACTTCTAGAGAAGTACAAAGATCTCAAAAACCCTTGCAGTTACCCAAGTAGAGTGTGATAGATGGGTACAATCATGTAAAGGTTTTGAAATGCTTCTTAGTAAGCAATCTGCTTCCAATGTGAAGTTTGGAATTGGTTACAATCACACTGCTCCACCTACAGATTTTACCCCAAGAGCAGAGGTAGAATCTGATGGTGAGAGTGATAACCAATCCATCACATCATGTGATCTACCTTCTGATACAAACAATCAGAAATAGCAGTCAGCATCAAGCCTCTTTGAACTTATCAGCTGATGTTGATGGTTCAAATGCTGACACTCACATGATCAATGAGTTGTCAACTCAGGAGTTAATCCTGAAGGTCCTGAAAGGACTAGAGAGCAGGATTTACCACACTGAAGTTCAAACTTCGACTGCTGTCAGTACTGAAGAGAAGAAAACTGCAGTAGAAAGAATTTGAAGTCTACTAAAGAGGCAGTCAAGAAAGCAAACAATGCTTCCAAAGCATTGAAGAACAAGTCTTCAGTTGCTTCACCCTCTTTAGTTGATGATCAACCTAAGATGAAGAAGAAACCATGTGAAGTGTGGTTTGTTCAATCATCTTACAGATGATTGTTGGTACAAAAGAGGTTCCAAACTCAAACAAAAAGAAGAAATTAATGAGAAAATGGTAAAAATGAAAACTGAGTTTGAGACCACATTTGTATCAGCAACATCAAATCCTGTAACCCTTAAGTCCTCAAAGAAATCCAAAAAGGAAGGGGTTAAACAGGTGACAGCTGAGAATGCTCAGAAGAAGAAGGGGGTAACATAGGAACTTATCAAACTCCACTGGCAATGTGTCTGATGAGCTGAAAGCTTTGTCACAAAATCAGACACAGCTGGTCATGATGGTTCAACATCTGTTGGGTAGATTTAACCAACTAGATGCTCCTATGTTGAAACCATAGAAAAGGAGGTCCAAGCCAAAGGACTTCTCTTCTACACCATCTTCTTCCTCTCAGGCTGTTGTTTCAGATAAACCTGTTAGTTTACCATCTATTGATGAGACCAGGCCAAAACCAAAAAGGTTTGGGTCTCTAAAACTAACTGATTGTTTATTATTGCAGGGTTCTTCAACATGCCAAAGTAGCATCTGGTATGTAGACAGTGGGGGATCTATGCACATGACTGGGAACAGCTCTCTTCTTCATGACTACTCTCAAGGAAAGAAGGGATTTGTTTCTTTTGGCAATGATGCTAGGGGTTACATCATTGGTAAGGGCTTTGTCTCCAATGGAGAAATCAAATTTGATGATGTTAATCATGTGGAAAATCTCAAGTACAATCTCTTGAGTGTCAGTCAAATGTGTGATAAAGGCCATGTTGCTCTTTTCACTAGTCAAAACTGTAGGATTCTATCATCCAAATTTTGCACTTGATTGACAAGGTGTTGGATGATCACACTCTCCTGAGAGCCAACAGGACAGGAAGAGTATATGCCTTAGATCTTTCCAAGAAAATAGATCTCAAAGGCAATCCTTGCCTATTTTCCAAAGCCTCTTCTCAAGAATCTAAACTGTGGCACAGAAGGCTTGGTCATGTTAATCTCAAAAACATGAATCAGCTTACCCACAATAGTTTAGTCAGAGGCTTACCAATAAAGGAGTTCCACTATGATGAACCTGCACTGATTGTTTAAAAGGAAAACAGCACAAAGTCTCATTCCCTCCTATTGAAGTGCCTAAGTTCACTGCCTGCTTGCAATTACTGCATATGGATCTATTTGGTCCTATGAGAGTAATGAGCATGGAAAAGAAGAAATACTGTCTGGTAATTGTGGATGATTACTCCAGATTTGTATGGACTTTCTTTCTACATTCAAAGGATGAGGCTGCTCAAAAGATTATTCACTTTGTGTTGTATATGAGAGCAGTATTCCCTTCCAGTCAAGTGTATTAGGAGTGACAATGGAACTGAGTTCAGAAATCATACACTTGATGACTTCTATCTTTCCAAGGGATCAAGAGGCAGTTTAGCATCCCAAGGACTCCAGAACAAATGGAGTAGTGGAGAGAAAGAACAGGACTCCTCATTGAAGCTGCAAGGTCCATGCTGGCTGACTCAGGTTTGCCACTGACCTTTGGGCTGAAGCTGTCAACACAGCTTGCTATGTGCAAAATAGAGTTTTAGAAATCAGAGGTTGATGAGACTCCATATGAAGTTCTCCATCATTTGGCTCCTCTGATTTCATTTTTCAAAGCATTTGGGTGTCCCTGTTTTATTCTCAACACAAAGGATCAACTCCATAAGTTTGATCCTAAGGTGGATGCAGGGTATTTTGTTGGTTATTCATCTACTTGCAAGGCATACAGAGTCTTCAACTGCAGAACAAAGATGGTTGAAGAAACTCTACATGTTAAGTTCAATGAATCTCCAAAGGACAAGATTCCACAAAGCCCTGTGGAGTTATTTGATTTGGACATACTGCAATATGTTCCTATCAAACTCTTATTGTTGCTCCTGTCAACAGTTCACCACCTAGTGGTACTGCTGATGATGATAATGATTGCAGTACTCACCTCTTCAGGTTAGTGATCAGCTGCCTGATTCGGCTAGACCTGATGTTCCTGTAGCTCCAGTAGCACCATCCACAACAAATGCTGATGAGATCTCTTCGAATTCAACTTCCTTTGAACTACCCTCCACTGATTGGTTTCAAGGAAATGATTCACCATGACCATCTGTTCCTGCTGAGCCTGCTACAAACACTTGCACAGATCTCATTGTGTATCAAGATCTGAAGAATCACCCTATATCTCAAATCATTGGTGATATCACTGCTGGAGTATCAACAAGAAGTCAATTGTCAAATTTCTGCTTCTATGCTCTCTTCATCAGTCAGCAAGAGCCAAAGAATTATCACATTGCTCTAAAGGACAATGGATGGGTTGATGCCATGCAGCTTGAGCTTCTTCAGTTCAAGAAACAGCAAGTGTGGGAACTGGTTCCTCTACCTCCAGGTAAGTGTGCAATAGGCACTAAATGGGTGTTTAGGAACAAAACTGATGAAAATGGGCTTATTGTTAAGAACAAGGCCAGACTGGTTGTTCAGGGGTTTGCACAAGAAGAAGGTATTGATTATGATGAAACCTTTGCCCCTGTAGCCAGACTGGAAGCAATTCGATTGTTTTTAGCTTATGCTGCTTATCAAAACCTTAAAGTTTTTCAAATGGATGTCAAAAGTGCATTTTTATATGGAAAAATTAAAGAAGAGGTTTATGTATGTCAACCTCCAAGCTTTGAGGACAATAACATCCTAATTGGGTGTATAAGCTTGATAAGGCTCTTTATGGGTTAAAACAAGCTCCTAGAGCCTGGTATGAGACATTATCAAACTTTCTTCTGGAAAATAATTTCACTAGAGGCTCCATAGATAAGACTTTATTCATTAAGAAAGCTGGGCAACATAATCTACTTGTTCAAATTTATGTAGATGATATCATTTTTGCATCCTCTGATCCAAAGTTGTGTGATGCCTTTACAAAGTTGACGCAACAGAAGTTTGTAATGAGTGCCATGGGAGAGTTACAATTCTTTCTGGGGTTGCAAATCAAACAAAAGGCTGATGGAATTTTTATTCATCAGTCCAAATACGCAAAAGATCTTTTGCAAAAGTTTGATTTACAAAACTGTAAGCCTTGTTCTACTCCCATGTGCAGCACCACACAACTGGATACAGATCAGAAAGGTAAAGTGGTTGATGAAACACTTTACAGATGTATGATTGGGTCCTTGATGTATTTAACAGCTTCTAGACCAGATATTATGTTTGCTACATGTGTTTGTGCTAGATTTCAGGCTGCACCTAAAGAGTCTCATCTGATTGCAGTCAAGAGGATCTTTAGATATCTGCAAGGCACTCCATCTCTAGGTTTATGGTATTCTACTGGACATTCTGGTAAATTAGTTGCTTTTTCTGACAGTGACTATGTAGGGTGTAAGTTGACCAGGAAATCAACTTCTGGTGGATGTCAATTCCTAGGCAACTGCTTGATTTCTTGGCAGAGGAAGAAACAGACCTCAGTTGCTACATCAACTGCTGAAGCAGAGTACATTGCTGCTGCAAGCTGCACCTCTCAGGTACTCTGGCTTCAAAACCAACTTTTGGATTATGGCATTACAGAGACTAAGACTCCACTATTAATGGATAGTGCTTCAGCTCTTTGCATTGTCAAAAATCCAGTCCAGCACTCTAGGACCAAACATATAGAGATCAGACATCATTTTATAAGGGATTGTTTTGAAAAAGGTCTGATTGATCCTAAGTTTGTGCCTAGTGCTGATGAGCTTGCAGACATTTTTACTAAGCCTTTGGATAGTTCAACTTTCCAAAACCTGGTGTTAAGGCTTGGCATGCTGCAGCTAGAATAAGTGACAACTACTGATGATCTTAGTAATAAATACTGATGATTATTAGTAACTATGTCACATATAAGTACTGACGAGCTCTTTTACCCTCAGCAGTTTTTATAACTACTGAAGGCTAAATGTCTCACAAGTACTGCAGTACTTCATCTGTTTTAAACTACTGATGTAGTTACAACTACTGATGCAGCTACAACTACTGCAATCAGTAAAAACAGATAAGTACTGATGTCCTATGAAACAACTGAAATCAGCCAAAAAGGCTGATAAATGTGTTGAGGACAGTATGAAACAGCTGACAAGCTAAGAATTGACGAAAACAGCTGAAGAGAACTTTCTCTTCAGTCGTTTCTACAACTGCTGTTTCATTCTAAACAATTGAAGCAAAACCATGTCTTCAGTAGTTTTATAACTACTGATGACTAATACCAAGTTTTCAGTTGTTTAGAACAGCTGATGACAAAACCACTGTCCTCAGTAGTTTCATAACTACTGATGACAAACACCAAGTCCTCAGTTGTTTCAATCATCTGAAGTCAAAACCACGGTCTTCAGTAGTTTTCTAACCTCTGATGCCTAACACCACGACTTCAGCTGTTTCAACGTCTGAAAGGATAATACCATGTCAACGGTCGTTTAAAACTACTAATGACTAACACCACATCCTTCAGTCGTTTTCTTACCCGCACCCTATATATACCCCTGACCTAATCCTTCAATGCTTCATCTTCTTCAAACCTAACGTTCCTCTCCAAAACTTCCCTCCTCTCAATGGCGTCCATGCAAATTAAACGCGACACAACTGTGTTGCCTACCTCACTAAATCGCCTATCTGGACTAAGTTCGATACTGCTATCGATCTTATGGTTCAGTCCCAATACAATACGGCATTTGTTCTGAATCCCATACTACATGCCGAATCACTTCAACAATTTGGATGAACGTTACTATTACCACTGGGGAGAACAACACACCATCTCTCCAGTCGGTCGTCAACAACAAAGAAGTAGTCATCACTCCTGCAATAATCCGCCAAATTCTTCATCTGAATGATGCTAGTTCTCCTGCTGGATATCCGAAGGGCACCACAGATCTATCCTTTGCCCAACATGGATATCAAGGCGATCTCAGTGCCTCCACTATCATGAAGAAACACTTTAATGACGCTGAGCGCCTAATTTTTCACATGGTGAATGTATGTTTGGCCCCTAAGACGTCGTCTTGGGATCAAATGTCGACAAAATGGCAGCAGGTAATGTATTCTATTCTTGAGCAACAACCGCTAAACTTTTCTGAAATAATATTTTCGGAGCTCAAGACATGGCTCAAAAACTAACTGCCAACCGTTGGATACTATATCCACGGTTCATAATGGCCATCATTACAAACCAGCTTAATGCTGAGGGACTTGTTGGCTTGGGAGTCCCTGCTACGGCTGTTCTGCCGGAAGTATACTCCCGGCACAACTCTGACCAGACACTAAAAATGGCTGCCAAGCTGCGAAAACCCACGCAGCTGGAACCCACAGCCACCACCTCCAAATCGAAAGTCCCCACCAAACCCACCAAAAAGAAACCCAAAATGGCTACTCAGGGAATTGAGTCCCCTGAGGATGCCCCTGCACCACAAACGCAGGATATATTCACTAGTCCAAACCCCCTAGTGGATACAATGACTCTTCCAGCCATAGCCGCTCAGGCTTCCTCTCAACAGGAGCCTGCAGTAACCACTCAAGGGGTACCTACATATCTGGGATCTTCCTCACTTGAGGGGATTGCCATTGAAGAGCACCAACCTCCCCAGGTGCACACTGCTTCTATCCCTTCACCCCAAACAACCGCCCCTCACAGCCCAACTTTAATAGTTGCACAAGTGCTGACTCAACTGCACTCCTCACCCCCTCCCCAGAAACCACTTACTACTGGGATACCTCTACAATTGAGGGGGAGGAACACAGTGCACTTGAGAACCCACAGCACAGGGGTTTACCACTTCTATCTCCTGGTGTAGACAAGGAGCTTAGAATATCTAGTGAGGCTGCCACCTCCTCTGACTCAGCACATGATCAGAATGAGGCTGGTAACATTGCTAAGACCTCCCTAGAGGCAACAACCGATGATGGACACTGTCCTGAGGCTGGAAGTCCCCAGTACCAAGCACAAGGGGCACATGCACCAACTGGGCTACACCCAGTGCATGTAAATCCTGCTCTAAGCAGGAGGTCAGGTGATTCAGTTTCGGCTGATGATGACCTGGGCTTTTTCTACGATGTTCTTGCCCAGAACACAATCCTTGAAGAGAAAGTCAGTAGGCTGCAAAACCTACTTGATCAACTCTCTCAAGGAGAAAGACCATTTGCCTCTACCCACCCACCGATGGCACCTTCACTTGAAGGTTCCCCAAACACTGAGCCACTCCAAACTCAACCACCTGCCTCTGCTTCAGGCCCTATGTCTCAGGAACAGAACCCTCCTAAGAAAATAGGTGCTGTACTTCAAAATTCCCTCCCTCTCATCACACCCATAATCACTGATATTGTGACTAAAGCCCTTGATGAGAGGCTTTCCTTAACTTTACAGCCCTTGATTGATGCTGCTATACAAAAGACTCTTTCTGCGGTACAAACCCCTTCCTCCAATGCATCCAAAAAGGAGGAGAGTACTGCAGTGAAAGAAAAGAAGAGGAAAAGAACAGAGGAAAAGAAGGAAGAGAAGCAAGCCCAAGAGGAGGAGAAAGAAAAGCAACCTCTACTCACTTACAAGCGAAAGAAAAGTGCTGATGATCATACTGCTGAAGACAAATCCTTGGAGGAGCTGGTAAAAGAAGCTGACACTACACACAGCCGATCCATGGATAAAATAATTGAACAACTCTTCAGGCAGGGGTTGACACAGCCACACTGGATAGTGAGATCAGAAGGTTGGAAGTGCAAGAGATACAAACCCGATGGGTAGGGTATGATGCTTTGGAGAAAGAGAGGTTGGAAATAATGATCCGATTTATTGCAAAATACTTAGGAAGATCGTTAATGGAGATTCGCGCATGGACCAGGGACAGTATTCTGGCTATAGCCACCAGAATCTGTCTGTCTGAGCAATTCAACAAAGGGATTATTGTGGAAGCCCTTGATGAGGTTGGGGCTGGTAAAAGGTTAGAGATGGCTAAACTCACAAAGGCGAAACTAACTACAAAGATGCTGGATCAACCTTCCCTTCCACCCACTCAAACAGATCCTATCCCTCAAATCTCCCAACCAATCTCTAAGCCAAAATCCAAACATCCTCATGCTGGATCAGAAGTTAAAGGGAAAAGTTGCTGATGAAGATAAAAAGAACAAGAAACAACAATCCTCAAATCCCCAAAAGATTAACATTGCATGCATAATGTGAGGTCTGCAAAACCACATGGCCAAAGATTGTTACTACAATCATGCTAGCACACATTATGCAAATAATGATAAAAAGGAAGGAGTCAAGGAAGGCTTCTCATTTGGACCATATCAAATGGTTCAAGTGATGAAAAGGGGAAAGCTTGTTTCTGAAGCAAGGCTGCTTTCGGAAGAAGATTCTTCTTTCGAAAAAAAAGACTTCGGAAGCTAAAGTTGTCAAGACTCAGAAGAACAAAAGAGTCCCCTTGAAACCATCCCAGAAGAAGACTGCTTCGGAAGAAAAGGTGGTGAAGGCTTTTTCTGAAAAGAAAGAAGCTTCGGAAGAATGCCAAGCTACAAAAGCTTCAACAAGCTCATCCTCCATGATCAACCAAGGGATGGAATGGAAGATCAAGGAAGATGCTGTAGCCCAAACCTCTTCTTCAAAGACGTCCATTGAACCCCCATGCATAAATTTTGGTTCAATTATGTCATTATCTTTAGAAGAACCCAAGACCAATAAAGCTTGGTTTCCAATCAAAACTAATCATCTCATCTTATGTGCAGGGACATCCATATGACAACAATAACAACATTTGGATTGTAGATAGTGGATGCTCCAGGCACATGACAGGGAACAAATCTTTCCTTCAACAATTTCAACAATATGATGGAGGTCCTGTCCAGTTTGGAGGTGAGGTCGGAGGATATATTTCTGGCAGAGGGAGTATATCCAATGGTAAATTAAAAGTTGACAAAGTTAACTTTGTCAAAATGCTTGAACACAATCTGTTAAGTGTTTCTCAATTCTGTGATCAAAAGCACCAAATGCTTTTCACAGAACATGAGTGCATTATCCTCAAACCAGGGATGACAATTCCTCCGGAATTGGTGCTTCTTAAATCTCCCAGGAAAGGGGATATGTACAAGCTTGATATGAACAATGCTTCCCCAATAGGTGAAGTATCATGCTTTCTTTCCAAAGCTGATAGTGATGAGTCAACACTGTGGCATAAATGTATGTGTCATGTAAATTTTAAAACAATGAATAAATTGGCTAAAAATAACTTGGTACATGGTTTGCCTAAAAAGGAGTTTTTCTGCAAAGATAACCATGTGCTTGCCTGAAAGGGAAACAAAACAGGACATCTCATAAATCCAAATGTGTTAACTCTATCACTACCCCATTACACTTATTGCACATGGATCTTTTTGGTCCCACAAGTATAATGAGCATTGGAAGGAAATCATATTGCCTTGTGATAGTTGATGATTTTACAAGATTCACATGTGGGTATTCTTTTTAAGAACTAAAGATGAAACTGTTGAAACATTTTAATCTTTTATTCTTAAAATAGAAAATCAAATTGATCACAAGGTTAAAATAATTAGAAGTGATCAAGGGACTGAGTTTAAGAACTTCGTTCTTGACTCATTCTGTAACTCAAAAGGGATTGCCATACAATATAGTGCTCCCAGAACTCCTCAACAAAACGGTGTTGCTGAGAGGAGGAATAGGACACTTATTGAGGCTGCTCAAACTATGTTAGCTGATTCAAAACTACCTCTAACATTCTGGGCAGAGGCAGTCAGCACTGCATGCTATGTGCAGAATAGAGTTCTTGTAGTTAATCCCCATGGAAAAACCCCTTATGAGCTATGGAACAAGAGGCCACCGTTCATTGGCTTTCTAAGGTCCTTTGGCAGCAGGTGTACCATACTTAACACAAAAGACAATTTAGCAAAATTGCTGAAAAGTTGAATGATGCTATCTTTGTTGGATATTATTCTAGCTCCAAAGCTTATAGAGTATACAACATTAAGAATCAAAAATTTGAGGAGTCATCCAATATAGTTGTTAATGAGCACACTCCTTGTGTTAGGGGGAATGGACCTGATCACATCTTTGATTTAGAATTGTTTCCAAACTATTCTAAACCCTCTTATGAGAATGTTTCAGTTGGGATAGGTGCTCAAAATGATGCTGATGCTGTTGCTAATGATCAACTGTTTGAGCTTCCTAGGCCTAGACCAATTCTCCAAGTGCTACAATAAATCTAGCCTCCACTATTCACAGATCCGATCATCTAACTATATCAAGGAATAGTGAAGCTTCAACAAGTGAATCACCTACTGAGCCTCAAAACTCATCAGGTGATCCACCACAACACCAGGCAGAAGGAAGTGGTATTTTGAAGGAACAGACAACTGTTAATACTACTTCACAACCAACTATTGATGATGTTTCTCATTCATTCAATCAGTCCTCATTGAATGACTTTGAAATAGCAGCTGGTCAGAGTGTTCCAGTTCCTGAGCAGAATATGTCTAACTTACATAGCCCCCGGGAAAAACAATCAGACATAACAACGAACATGAACATAATCATACAACATCACCATACAAGGCACATCATACATACATAACATACATCATACATACCATCATATATTATCGTACATCATCATACATCATTCATTGCCCAATACATCATCTATGACTTCAAAAAGTCAACTTACATAGCCCCCGGGAACCTCCAAAGTCAAAGCCAATTTTTACATTTTCCCCCAAAAATCATAAAAATATTCTAAGTCTTAGGCGCATGGACACTATTCAAGCGCATGGCCTTTCAGATGCATGGGAACACTTAGGAGCATGGGAAACTTTCAGGCGTATTGGCACTATTGGGGCGCATAAGCAACACTTAGTCTATTCTGGGCGATTCTAGGTGCATGGACACTACGCAGGCGCATGTGTGCCTAGGAGCAAGAGCTATCTGGGCGTATAAACACTTAGAAAACTTCAGCCTATTTCTAGGTGCATGGGTACTATTTGAGCGCATGAGGTTTTGGGCGCATGGGACACTTAGGCAATTATTTCTGTTGGGTGCATGGGCTATTGTCTAGGTACATGAGCAGCCTAAGTCATCCTAAACATCATAATTCGGTCCCCAAAGAATCACCTATCATGTTCTAAGTTAAATCATACATTATGATAGGTGATTCTTTAGGGACCGAATTATGATGTTTAGGATGACTTAGGCTGCTCATGTACCTAGACAGTAGCCCATGCACCCAACAAAAATAATTGCCTAAGTGTCCCATGCGCCCAAAACCTCATGCGCTCAAATAGTACCCATGCACCTAGAAATAGGCTAAAATTTTCTAAGTGTTTATACGCCCAGATAGCTCTTGCTCCTAGGCACACATGCGCCTGCGTAGTGTCCATGCGCCTAGAATCGCCCAAAATAGACTAAGTTTTGCTCATGCGCCCCAATAGTGCCAATACGCCTGAAAGTTTCCCATGCTCCTAAGTGTTCTCCATGCATCTGAAAGGCCATGCGCTTGCATAGTGTCCATGCGCCTAAGACTTAGAATATTTTTATGATTTTTGGGGGAAAAATTTAAAAATTGGCTTTGACTTGGGAGGTTCCCGGGGGCTATGTAAGTTGACTTTTTGAAGTCATAGATGATGTATTAGGAAATGAATGATGTATGATGATGTATGATAATATATGATGGTATGTATGATGTATGTTATGTATGTATGATGTGCCTTGTATGGTGATGTTGTATGATTATGTTCATGTATGTGATATACTTTGGAGCTCAAGAGCTTCGGAGGTTAAATGCACCTTCTACCACTATTGAGGAAGTTGGTTAACCTAAGGTCCAAGTGGAACCTAAGATTAACTTCTAAGGGGAAGCAAGGAATGATGGCCTAACAACTGAAACAGTTGGGACAGATAGTGCATTTTCACAGACTTCCGAAGCACAATTCAAAGCCTCGGAAGAACAATTTCAAAATTCCGAAGCTGAGATTGCTGCTGCGGAAGGACTATTCTCATTATCCGATGATTTAATAGTCACAGATGCGATCCTGGAACTTGCATCTGAGGTTAATAGGGAGGATTTTCTCACCCAACCTTTAGCTCTAACATCAGCATTAACTCCAGCTCCCATCTCTACTACTCAACCTGAATCTTCCATCCAAGAACCTCCAAAGTCTAGTACTTCCGAAGACATCAAAGGAAAGAGGAAGATGACTTCGGAAGAGCTTCAGGAGGAAGAAAGGTTGGAGAAAATCAAAAGAAAAGGTAGACTGACAACCGGAAAACTGCTAGCTGCAAGTACCAAAGCAGCTGCAGCCAACAAGGAGGCGGTCAACAACCGAAAAAGGGTAGAGATTATCGATAGACTTGTTAGTCTAGAAGCTGCAACTGAAGATGTACTCCTGCTACCATTAGAGGAGTTAATAGAGCTGGAAAAGGCAACTTTGCTTCTAAAACAACAAAAAGAAGAAGCTGCAGGTTGGCCTTAGAAGAAGAAAGGGAGAGGAAAGAAAAAGAAGCTGATCTACAGCTCAGGAGGGAAAGGATAACTTTCCTAACCTCCAAAGGTTTCTCTCAAGAAGAATTATCTCCACATAACAATGACACGATCTTATGGATTTTCAACAAAGAGCAAGATCAAATGGAGAAAGAGAGAAAGAGAGCTAAAAGGGAAAAGCTATTGCGAAGAAGAAGAAGGAAGAGGAAGCAGGACTGACTGCTACCAAGAAAATAGGTGAGAAGGTCTGGATGAAGAGCTATCTCAAAGCTCATGGCTTCTCCGGTAGGCAGGTGGGTCCTATGTCGGAAAAGACTCTCCAGCGACATGTCAGTGACATTAAAGCTGGCATTCGCGCGGGGAAGAGGGAGGAGATGTATAGAAGGGGACAGGGGATGACCTTCAAAGCAACCACTTAACCCAAACTCCAAATCCAACCACAACCTGAACCTATACCCTTTTCACTCCCCATCAAAATCAAACCAACCACTGAACCATACACCCCTGAACCTACACCATCACCCCTACCAACCCCTTCACCTCAACCACCTAAACTACTCATCCTCCAACCCAAAACTCTAGCCAGAACCCAAACACCTCAACCTACCCATCAACCCATCAAACCATCCCCTCAGCCTTCTAAACATCTCTCCTTAGAAGAATTCAAGGCAGTCAAGACAAAGCTCATAAAATGCACAACTCTGAGTGATATATCTTGTGAGGAGGATTCTGTCAATTTGACCTATGTTGATGGATCCTCAAGTTCCCTCACTAGAGATCAATTTCTTGATCTGCCCAGAGGAACATTGGACCAAGCTGCAAATCTCCTTGGCCTCAATTCAGACACTTTGAATGAGGAAGAAAAGGAGAAGGCTGGTGACTCTACTGGATACCAAGAAAAGCGACCGGGTGCCAAGACAACCTCTTGCACCTAGAAAGAAGATCATCCGGTGGAGGTTCGAAGACTCTTCTCACAACTTTGTTGTTGAAAGAGAGAATGGAGAGCTCAACAGACTGAGTGCCTCATCTGTGCTACACTTAAGCAGATTTGACATTGCTAAGTTAGCAGAGAAGATATTCCCCAACCCTTCAAACTCTGATGTAGCTGCCCATATCAGAAATCATCTAGGCAGCCTTTATATGGCCGAGCTAACTGCTAGAAGCAAGGTTGAACTAGAGTTGAAACTGAGAGAGGAGGAGGAAAGGAAGGGATCAACAACCAAGTAGAGTTGAAGGTCCTAAACTTGAATCCATAGTTAGATGGGAGTATGACCATAACTCCCATCAGCTAGCTCTTTTTAGGGGGACACAACAAAGGGTACATGTCACTCAGAGTGATAGGCTGGATCTCCTATCCAACAATGACTTGTACAAGCTTCTTAGCACCACTTCAGGGAAGAACAAAGAGACAGACAAATATCTTTTGTCCCTGTGCTGAAAGCTTTGAGAAGCAGAAATAAGTGAGGTTTTGGTAGCATCAGCCTAGGGGGAGTTTATTGGATCTAGAAAGGCTGGTGCGCCCAAAACCAAGTCACTTAGAAGATTTTGGTACAACAAATAAATGTCTTCCGAAGCTAAGTGTGAAACATTCGAAGGAAAAAGGAGCTCTTCCGAAGACAAAGTGTAAAACTTACTTCCGAAGGAAAAGTACCAATTTCCGAAGACAAAGAACCTACTTCCGAAGTTCAAGACTTAGAAAGAAAGATCTGAAGTCAACTTCCGAAGTACAGAAGTCCTCAAGCCTCAAAAGTATAGAAGCCTCTTCCGAAGTATAGGTGGCTTCGGAAGAACTTGTTCTTCTGAAGCCAACTTACCTTCGAAAAACACTGCTATTATCCAGTGGACATAAGTATGGTCTTCCTGACACTCCGCTGCAAATCTCTGAGATACTACATGGCGTTTTCTCAAAATCCATGCAGTTGACCATACTTTAATCCACTATTTACCTTTTTATGTTAGTATAGTTGCCATCTTTAGTTGGTGACAAAAGGTAAGTCATGGACATGTCATGACTACTATATCTTAGATAATACTTTATCTAAGATACCTTAACTTTAGCATTGTAGTATATGCTTTAGTCTTAGGTTTCTAGCTGGTATCAAAGTATATTCGGCTGTAGGATCTAGTATATATAGTCTCTCATTGTAACTCATGTATCATGCTTGTAAGAGTCTTGTAATATCTTGAGTTGAGAAGTAATATATACAAGTGCCATGAAAATTTATTTCTGTGTGTTCCTTTACTACTTATTATATTATTATCAACTCTTGTAAAAGACTTTACTTCATCTGAATTGAGTGTTTCTATAAGTGAGTTTGAGAGAAATCCAAGTGTTTAAGTGACAAACCCGATCCTGCAGTGTCCTTCCTAATGCTTCAAATTTCATCACTCCCTTCACAGAGTGTATGAAGAATCTTCCACAAGGAATGCTGTTTTATAATTTTCACATCTGATCAAATTTTCTTCTGGTAAAGCCATACTAAGCAAGCTATATGCTTTGATATCAACTTTAACCTTCTTAATATTATCCGGTGACAGATCTTTCGTGCTTATGGGTTGATTGTTATCATTATAATCCGGCCCGAGGGTGGGTGGAGCATAAGGACCTTCTGTTATAGAAACCCATAAGTTAGAATCTGTATAATTTACATGATTCCTGAACTTGATTTTCCAAGATTTGAAATCTGCTTTTGTTTCCAACTTCGGTGGTTGGTAAGATGATCCACCAAAGTTGCTCATGATTAGTTAAGATCTAAGATGTTAACTAACAAAATTGTTCAAGATATATGAACAAGTTATTGATTTTGATCAATAACTAAGATCCTTTATTCAATTGATTTGAATATAGATCCAAGTAAACGACATATTAAATATCACACAAACTTTTGCTCAAAAGATAGATTCAATCAGTTAAAACTGATAAATCTAAAGATTAAAGAACAATTAAACACAACTAACACTGATAGATCAATTGATCTAAATCAATGAGCACTTGGCTTTGATACCACTTGTGAATCCAAGGATCACAGTCAGGAATTATCAGCGTTGGTTGAAATCAAGTCAACGTTTGCGGAATCAACGTTGGCCTGGTTTAATTGTTTGTATTAAATTTCAATATCAATAAAGATTCAAGAACACAATGAAAGAAACACAATTAATGAATGAACAAAGTTTAAATTCAAATGTATTTCATTAAAACATGTTAATGATTACAAATAATGAACGGATGATATTGAATTTTGTGTTTAATGATGTGACGGTGCTAGGGTTTGGTTGTGTGATTTGATGTGATGTTTTTTTTGTTGTGGAATCGTCATATTGCCGTCGCAGTCGTCCTTGATTTGAAACCTAGGATCCATTTATATAGACAATGATGTTTCTGTTAAGGAAATACCGGATCTCTTGGGATTTGAATTGTTTCTGTTAAGGAATCATCAAATTTCTTGGGATTGCATAACTTCCTTGTTGACTTGTAACACTTGTATTGTTTGAATACAAGTGTTTGGACTCCGCAGGAATATTGTCTTCCATAGTTGATTGTTCTTCCGTAGGAATCTTGTTCTTCCGCAGGAGACTTGTTGTTTAGCAGGAAACTTGTTCTTCCGCATGAGTCTTCACTTGGAATTCTCACTTCACTCCAGTTGATGGTTCATCTGCAGATGATCTTTGGATGTTTGTTACTTGTAAGAAACATATCTACGGAAGAACAAAACATATCTACGGGAACAAAATGTTCATCCGTAGATGTTTCTTACACTTAGTCAATTTCTGAAATGATTAAATATAATGTTTGTACGTGCAAACATACATAAATCAACACACATATATATGGGTTAACCTATGCATTTAATGCATACACAATAATGAGTTACAACCATTCATTATAGATATTATTCAAGTACTAAGCCTATACAAAATAGACTAGATCCACTGATCCTAGACCTAACAGTTGTCGTATTTGTAAAAGTTGCGATTTATCATGTGCATGCGAAATCTTCCAGTATTTGAATGCCGAAAAGCCCGCTTCATTACATTCTATAGATATATTCGGAAGATGTTGATGTTTCACTAACATTTTTAAACCCAGTTGAGAAACATATAGGTTGTGATTGGAGGTGAAAACAAGCTGAGCTGCTTGCAAGCTACTCAAGATCGGATCAATAAAAAGTTTGAAACGAGCCAAGCTATATCGAGCCTGAGCCGAGCTCGAGTTTGAGAAAAAACTCATTTAATTATTGAACCCGAGCCCAAGCTCGGGCTTCACGTTACGAGCTAGCTCGCGAGCCTAAACAAGCTTTTTTATTTATAATATTTACTTATTTTATTAAATATATTATATAATAATATTATTATATAAAGTTATGTAAAAAAAAATTAAATATGTATAACTAGTTTTTCTACCCGTTGTGCGTTGTGGCGGTATCGTACGCGATATGATAAGCATAGACTAGTAATTACCCGAGCTGTCTTTGACTAAATTACGTTGAAACGTAAAGTAAATCATTTATATACCGTTGAATGATATCGTATTATTCTTGATCCAACTCTTTTAAAATAAATTATTTCGAAATATAACCAACTAAACATAACACAAATAAGGCACATTTATATTTGTCCCAACTCGTCTCTTAACTAAATTCACGTAAAAACTTGATTAACTTGGTTTATAATGTTAGATGAAAATATTTTATGTTTGACTGACTCATCTCTGTATACACTTACGTCAAAAGGTAGGTGAAATTCGAAACATAGATGATCTTAAAGTGTATAAATAATCATAAAAATGTTTTATTGTTGGTCCATTAGATCGATTTGCAGTACAAATGAGATGTTGGATTGTTCAAAATCAAATACAAACAATAGAAAACAAAGATGATGAAGATTTCGAACAAACACAAATGAATCAAAATAAGGCAATGATGATCAACATAATCACTAATAACAAAGCGCAATGATATATCTATGAATAAACTGCTTACAATATTCACTTGCAACAAGGATATATTATTAGGGTTTTTGCAAGCTTAACCAACAATGAAAATGATCAAAACTATATATAGCAGTCTTAGTTTCACAGACAGTTTCGCTATCAGCGATACTGTTCTGCCGAAACTATAGTTTCGCTTGGCAGAAACAACAGTTTCGCCAGGAGAACTAAACAGCTAACTGTAGTTTCGCTGAACTACAAAACAAAATAAAACTAAATACATACAATAGTAAACTAACGTTAGACCTATTAGAAATAAATATAAACAATCTAATCTAAGGTTAGTCCAACCTATACGTGATCTTCAGTACTCCCCTAGGTTGGAAATCACTATCTTCAATCGCCTTGATTTGTCTCGTCAGCTCCAGTCTCCCCCACTACCTCTGATCTGTCCTCTACAGCTTCTACAGACCACACATTATGCATGCATGTTAGTATTTTTGGGAACTTGAGGATTGCTATTTCTTGTTCTTTTTCTCTTTATATCAAGAACCTTTCCCTTAACTTCTGATCCTTTGGTAGGACAGGAGTGTTGGTACTACACTCCTTTCCTGGATCAGAGTTACCACCACCTGGAATCCAGCTGAGATGAATACACCCTTTTGTTTTGGGTCAATCATCAGCTTGGACTCAACCACTTTCTTGGAAGTTCTTCTTGTAGCTTTAGCTCTACTTCTTTTGGCTTTGGTTGTTAGAATTTGATCTTCACTGGGAGAGGTGGGTAGATTTACATGTTCCTTCCCTATGCTAGCCTCTATTATTGCATCATTCTTTAACTCAAGTGAAGATGGGTCAGTAGATGGGACCTCTTTCTCCTGTAGGGTTGTTGAAGATTAAAACCGAGTTTAACCTCTTAAACTTTCAGAAAACGCAGCGGATTATGTATTTAAAAACATGATATAAAGCTGAAATTTCGTGTTTTATGGTGACATATATATATGAAAGAAACAAACCCAAAACAAAAGGATCACATATGTGAATAAGCAAGCTATGAACAATATGTAAATGAACATAAAATCCAGCTACATGGAGCTTGTGAACAACTACCTTTCAGCAGCTCATGTCGATCAAGAAGGAGATGTTTGATGCTTAAAATTCGGCAAGGCTCCAAAGAAAGGACCCCTCAGGCTTGTATACCCCAAGCTAATATGCAAACACCTCTTCTTGTTAGGGAGATGAACACCAAGTAACTCCAAATCCTCTCCAAACTTGCTGAAAACCGAGAGCTTTTAAGAGAGAGAAGTCAGCTGTGTATTTTCGATTGTATGTGTGTGTTTTTTTTGAGATGATGAGTGTTGACTAGATATTGAGTTTATATGTTTTCAAGAAAGCAGACCCCTCATTGGTGAGGGTGGGGTGGCCGAAATTGGTCCCTAGACCAAAGTTCCCCCCAAACATTATAAACCAATTTTATGTATTAGTCCCTTGTAAGTTTATACAATTAACCTTTTAATTGTATACTTATACACTCTTTTTTATTACTTAATGTTATCTAAATAACTAAATACACTAAGTAATTTCTTGAACAAAGTATCCTAATAAGTATTCCATCTCACATACAACTTATTTAGAAACCCATTTTTCTAAATTTGGTGTTATTATTCAATTGCATGATCATTCATCATTGAATAATTGTCGGTGATTGCAAAGCTGTTTATTGGTTATAACCCGACTTGGATCATGATACTACCGAATCAATGTTCTATGTGTCTTGGGCATATAAATCCAACATCTCCACTTGCAACAAGATTCTAGAAGATTGATGCAAGTGTAATCGACTAACAACGGTTTTACTACCTTAATACAGATTATAGCCCTTCATACATCTCCCATTCAAGTATCCTCTTGAATGATTTAGGTGAATTAATCATCTATCCTTTTGTTATAGATGTTCATGGTCAAATCAGAACAGGTTTGTCATCTTTGTTGATTACTTATCTAGTGACAGGATCAGTGATCACAAGTTTGATGTTTATCAGAATGTAAAGCAGCGGAATACACAAACGAATTAGACAAATTGTAGCAAGCAAACAATATATGTAAGCGTTAAGATCGCATACGGTTATAGGGAGAGAATATGAATTTCTGATTTCTAGGAATGTTTATAGATGGAGAATATTTCTAATCAAATCAATCAAACATTCCATTCAATTGCTCAATTCACTCAATGATTACAATGGGTTGTCACTCCTTATATAGAGTGCAACAGTCACTGCTGTTATCACGGAAAGTGACAACTGGCAGATCCAATACAGAAATAACTAAATCTTAACAAACTACTGAAATGTTCACAACTACTGAGAACATATCAGCAGGTTAAGTACAAAATATAAAACTACTGAAACTACAACGACTGAAGAACAAGCTCTTCAGTCGTTTTACAAAACTACTGAAACATAAAACATAAAACTACTGATATCACAACTACTGAAGAAGTACTCTTCAGCAGTTGTGACAAACTACTGAGGCTTCAGTACTTGGTCTTCAGACTTTGACCTTCAGGCGTTTCATCAGCTGATGACTTCAGTAGATATCATCAGCTGATGTCTTCAGTCTTTGTCTTCAGACTTTGTACATCAGTTGTTGATCTTCAGCACTTGTGAACTCTTCAGCTGTTGTACTTCAGTACTTTGGTTCTCAGCTTCAGCACTTGTGTTCTTCAGCTGTTGTACTTCAGCACTTTGGTTCTTCAGCTGTTAAGGTCTTCAGCACTTGATCTTCAGCTGTTGAAGTCTTCAGTACTTGTCAAACTACTGATGAGGCTTTCAGCAGTTGTTGTGATACCGTGTGGGACTTAGAATTTTCTGATCTTGGCTCATTGGTTCTTTTGGTCCAACAAACTCCCCCTGAACCAATGCAGCCAAAACCTCTAACTTATTTAAACTCCCACTTATTGATGGCAAAAATGTTGGTCTTTTTCCTTCTTGATCAGTAGAGAAGATGACCCATGTACGCTCCGCCTGGGAAGAACCTCAAATATTTGTTTGGCAGAGTATGAATGGGAACTCTGTTTTGGGGAACTGGACACAGAGTTGTTATCCCATTCATGAGATTCACTTCCCCATAATGAGTCTGTATGACTCACGGACATAGGCCTCAAGGAGAACAATTTGTTCCTCTTGAGAGAGTTCTTCAGCTCCTCCTTCGAAGAAGAACTCTGGACCATAGTACTCTGATAAGTACTTCATGGTCCTGCCATTTTTCAGCTCCACCGTAGTTACCTCCCTGTATACAAATTCATCCGGATGGTTGCCTTCAAGGAGTAACTGGAGCTCATTCTTTTGGATGTCTTCAAGCTTTTTGTATAACAACCCCTTCTTAATCATCTTGTTTTCTAGTAAGGCTTGAGGTGTCTTCTTTGCTTGTTGAGCTTTCTTGAATTCATCAATGATTTCCCAGGTGAGACTACAACGGCCAGCATGATGGTAGATTCTATTGTTTTTCGTACTTGGCCGTTGTATCTGTGGGATAGTTCTTTTTTATGGATTCTAGACTCACCCTGGGGTCTGGCCATACTCTCACTCTCTCCCTCTGATACTGAAAGTGTGTCTGAGAGTGTACAGCCTTTGAGCATGCCCTTTCATGGCTTGAATAGATGATGACTGAGGAAATTCCTTGTCAACCATCTTCAACAGTGCTCATCGTGCTGTTTCTGCTGTTCTTCTTCTTCTATCTTTACTCTGACCATTTCCCTTTGAGAGTCGGGTGTGATCATGGATTGACTCTGGGGCTTTGGTAGCTTCAGAACAGCAGAGAGTGGCAGACTATCATCTTCATCCTCTTCTTCTACTTCTTCTAGCCTCAACACCCTTCTCTTCTTCTTCTTGGGTGCATCATCGGCTGTTGGTTTAGAGGGTGAGGGAATTGGTTTTGTGGGTTGTGGTTTTGGTAGTTTTGATGTGGGAATGTTGACAGGCTTTCTAGCATTTTGGATGTGAGTTTGGCTTTTGACTGTTTGGCTAGTTCAGTCCTGCTCCCAGCACCAGCTTCATTTAAAACTTCAACAATTAAACCTTTTGTATATTCTTCAGACGAACAGATCTTGGTGGTTATTGCCAAGATACTGTCCCTGGACCAAGCTTTGATCTCGATCAATGATCTTCCAAGATGTTTTGCTATAAATCTGATCATGATCTCCAGCCTTTCTCTTTCTGACACATCATAACTTGACCATCTTGATTGGATTTCTTCAATCTCTAGTCTTCTGATCTCAGAATCAAGTTTTTCAGTGTCATGGCCTTGCCTAAACAACTGATCAATGATGTTATCCATTGATCTGCTGTGTTCGGCATCAGCCTCTTTCACCATCAGCTCCAAGGCTTTCTCTTTTTCATCCTTCTTCTTTTCTTGTATGTGACATGAAAGTCTTTTGAACTTTCAGTCACTTTCTCCATGGTAGCCTCCTCCTTCTCTTTTTCCTTCTCTTTCTCAGTCTCCTCAACCAACTCCTCAGTTTCCACTACTGTCTCTTCTGTTTCTTTCTCCTTCTCTTTCCTCTTTCTTTTACCTTTCACTGCTGAACTCTCCCCCTTTTTGGGTGCATTGGTTGCAGGGAATTGAGTAGCAGAAAGTTGTTTGCTCAGAACATTCTCCACCATGGGTTGTATACAGAAGAAAGTCTCTCATCAACATTTTGATCACCAATTCAGTTAGCTGTGGGGTTGAGAGATAGGGGATTTTGAAGGATAGCAGCCAGTTGCTCAGGGGGGTTCTGTCCCTGAGGAATGGTGCCAGAAACAGAGGCAGGTGGCTGAGATTTTGTGAGTGGTTGTGTGTTTAGGAGACCTTCAGAGGAAGGTGCCATCTGTGGGTTGATGTGGTGGCAGATGGTCTTACTCCTTGAGAGTTTGGTCAAGTAGGTTTTGCAGTCTACTGACTTCCCTCCTCTAGGATCGTGTTCTGGGCAAGAACATCATAGAAGAAGCCCAGGTCATCATCAGCATATGCTGAATCACCTGACCTCCTGCTTGTAGCAGGATATACATGCTCTGGGTGTAGACCAGATGTAGCATGTGCCCCTTTGTCCTGGAACTGGGGACTTCCAGCCTCAGGACGTTGTCCTTCATCGGCTGTTGCCTCTGGTGAGGTCTTAGTTATGTTACCAACCTCAGTCTGATCATTTGCTGATTCAGAAGAGTTGGCAGCCTCACCAGAAGTTCTTATCTCCATATCAACACCAGGAATAGAACAGTTAAACCCCTGTGCTGTGGGTTCTCAGGTGCACTGTATTCCTCCCCCTCAATTGTAGAGGTATTCCCAGTGGTAAGTGGTTCTGGGAGGGGGTGAGGAGTGCAATTGAGTCAGCACTTGTGCAACTATTAAAGTTGGGCTGTGAGGGGCGGTTGGTTGGGGTACAGGGGAAGAAGCAGTGTGCACCTGGGGTGGATGGTGCTCTTCAATGGCAATCTCCTCAAGTGAGGAAGATCCCAGATAAGTAGGTGCCCCTTGGGTTGCTGCAGGTTCCTGTTGAGAGGAAGCCTGAGCGGCTGTGGCTGGAGGAGTCATTGTATCCACTAGGGGTTTGGACTAGTGGATATATCCTGCGTTTGTTGTGCAGGAGCATCCTCAGGGACTCAATTCCCTGAGTAGCCTTTTTGGTTTCTTTTGGTGGGTTTGGTGGGGACATTGGATTTGGAGGTGGTGGCTGTGGGTTCCAGCTGCGTGGTTTTTCGCAGCTTGGCAGCCATTTTAGTGTCCGGTCAGAGTTGTGCCGGGAGTATACTTCTGGCAAAACAGCCGTAGCAGGGACTCCCAAGCCAACAAGTCCCTCAGCATTAAGCTGGTCTATTATAATGGCCATGATGAACCGTGGATAGAGTATCCAACGGTTGGCAGTTAATTTTTGAGCCATATCTTTGAGCTCTGAAAATATTAATTCGGAAAAGTTCAGTGGTTGTTGCTCAAGGATAGAATACAATACCTGCTGCCATTTGGTGGACATTTGATCCCAAGACGATGTCTTAGGGGCCAAACATACATTGACCATGTGAAAGATCAGGCGCTCAGCGTCATTGAAGTGTTTTTCTTCATAATGGTTGTGGCACTGAGATCACCTTGATATCCATGCTGAGCAAATGATAGATCTATGGTGCCCTTCGGATATCCAGCAGGAGAGGTAGCATCACTCAGGTGAAGAATTTTCGGATTGTTGCAGGAGTAATCACTACTTCTTTGTTGTTAACTACAGACCGGAGGGATTGTGTTTGCTCTCCTCAGTTGTAACCGTAACGTTCATCCAAAATGGTTCAAGGATTCGGCATGTAAAACAGGGTTCAGAAGGAATGCCTTGTTGTATGGGGACTGAACCATAAGATCGATAGCATTATCGAACTTAGTCCAGATCGGCGATTTTGTGAGGTAGGCAACACAGTTGTGTCGCGGTTTAATTTGCAAAGACGCCATGGAAATTTGTTGGAGAGGAACGTTAGGTTTGAAGAAGATGAAGTATGGAGAGCTCAGGTTAAGGGTATATATAGGGTACGGGTGAGGATACGACTGAAGGATGTGGTGTTAGTCATCAGTAGTTTTAAACGACCGTTGACATGGTATTATCCTTTCAGACGTTGAAACAGCTGAAGTCGCGGTGTTAGGCATCAGTAGTTTAGAAAACTACTGAAGACCGTGGTTTTGACTTCAGGTGATTGAAACAACTGAGGACATGGTGTTTGTCATCAGTAGTTATGAAACTACTGAAGACAGTGGTTTTAGTCATCAGCTGTTGTAAACTGAAGACTTGGTATTGGTCATCAGTAGTTATAAAACTACTGAAGACGTGGTTTTGCTTCAGTTGTTTAAAATGAAACAGCAGTGGTACAAACGACTGAAGGAAATTTCTCTTCAGCTGTTTTCGTCAATTCTTAGCTTTTCAGCTGTTTCAAACTATCCTCAACACATTCATCAGTCTTTATGGCTGATTTCAGTTGTTTCATAGGACATCAGTACTTATCTGTTTTTACTGATTTCAGTAGTTATGACTACATCAGTAGTTGTAAAAACAGATAAAGTCCAGTACTTGTGCAATTTTAGCCTTCAGTAGTTATAAAACTACTGAGGTTAAAAGAGCTCATCAGTACTTATATGTGACAGGCACTCATGATCATATAATTACTGAGATCATCAGTAGTTGTCACCTATTCTAGCTGCAGCATACCAAGCCTTAACACCAGGTTTTGGAAAGTTGAACTATCCAAAGGCTTAGTAAAAATGTCTGCAAGCTCATCAGCACTGGGCACAAACTTAGGATCAATCAGACCTTTTTCAAAACAGTCTCTTATAAAATGGTGTCTGATCTCTATATGTTTGGTCCTAGAGTGCTGGACTGGATTTTTGACAATGCAAAGAGCTGAAGCACTATCCATTAACAATGGAGTCTTAGTCTCTGTAATGCCATAATCCAAAAGTTGGTTTTGAAGCCAGAGTACCTGAGATGTACAGCTTGCAGCAGCAATGTACTCTGCTTCCGCAGTGGATGTAGCAACTGAGGTCTGTTTCTTGCTCTGCCAAGAAATCAAGCAGTTGCCTAGGAATTGCATCCACCAGAAGTTGATTTCCTGGTCAACTTACACCCTGCATAGTCACTGTCAGAAAAAGCAACTAATTTACCAGAATGGTTGGTAGAATACCATAAACCTAGAGATGGAGTGCCTTGCAGATATCTAAAGATCCTCTTGACTGCAATCAGATGAGACTCTTTAGGTGCAGCCTGAAATCTAGCACAAACACATGTAGCAAACATATCTGGTCTAGAAGCTGTTAAATACATCAAGGACCCAATCATACATCTGTAAAGTGTTTCATCAACCACTTTACCTTTCTGATCTGAGTCCAGTTGTGTGGTGCTGCTCATGGGAGTAGAACAGGGCTTACAGTTTTGTAAATCAAACTTTTGCAAAAGATCTTTTGTATATTTGGATTGATGAATAAAATTCCATCAGCCTTTTGTTTGATTTGCAACCCCAGAAAGAACTGTAATTCTCCCATGGCACTCATTTCAAACTTCTGTTGCATCAACTTTGTAAAGGCATCACACAACTTTGGATCAGAGGATGCAAAAATAATATCATCTACATAAATTTGAACAAGTAGATTATGCTGCCCAGCTTTCTTAATAAATAAAGTCTTGTCTATGGAGCCTCTAGTGAAATTGTTTTCCAGAAGAAAGTTTGATAATGTCTCATACCAGGCTCTGGGAGCTTGTTTTAACCCATAAAGAGCTTTATCAAGCTTATACACCCAATTAGGATGTTTGTTGTCCTCAAAGCCTGGAGGTTGACATACATAAACCTCTTCTTTAACTTTTCCATACAAAAATGCACTTTTGACATCCATTTGAAAAACTTTAAGTTTTTGATAAGCAGCATAAGCTAAAAACAATCGAATTGCTTCCAGTCTGGCTACAGGGGCAAAGGTTTCATCATAATCAATACCTTCTTCTTGTGCAAACCCCTGAACAACCAGTCTGGCCTTGTTCTTAACAATAAGCCCATTTTCATCAGTTTTGTTCCTAAACACCCATTTAGTGCCTATTGCACACTTACCTGGAGGTAGAGGAACCAGTTCCCACCTTGCTGTTTCTTGAACTGAAGAAGCTCAAGCTGCATGGCATCACCCATCCATTGTCCTTTAAGCAATGTGATAATTCTTGGCTCTTGCTGACTGATGAAGAGAGCATAGAAGCAGAAATTTGACAATTGACTTCTTGTTGATACTCCACAGTGATATCACCAATGATTTGAGACATGGGGTGATTCTTCAGATCTTGATACACAATGAGATCTGTGCAAGTGTTTGTAGCCGGTTCAGCAGCAACAGATGGTGATGGTGAATCATTTCCTTGAAACCAATCAGTGGATGGTAATTCAAAGGAAGTTGAATTCGAAGAAATCTCATCAGCATTTGTTGTGGATGGTGCTACTGGCGCTACAGGAACATCAGGTCTAGTTGAATCAGGCAGCTGATCACTAAACCTGAAGAGTGAGTACTGCAATCATCATCATCATCAGCAGTACCACCAGGTGGTGAACTGTTGACAGGAGCAACAGCAGGAGTTGATAAGGAACATATTGCAGTATGTCCAGATCAAATAACTCCACAGGACTTTGTGGAATCTTGTCCTTTGGATTCATTAAACTTAACATGTAGAGTTTCTTCAACCATCTTTGTTCTGCAGTTGAAGACTCTGTATGCTTTGCAAGTAGATGAATAACCAACAAAGTATCCTGCATCCACCTTAGGATCAAATTTGTGGAGTTGATCCTTTGTGTTGAGAATAAAACAGGGACACCCAAATGCTTTGAAAAATGAAATCAGTGGAGCCAAATGATGGAGAACTTCATATGGAGTCTTCATCAACCTCTGATTTACTAAAACTCTATTTTGCACATAACAAGCTGTGTTGACAGCTTCGGCCCAAAAGGTCAATGGCAAACCTGAGTCAGCCAGCATGGACCTTGCAGCTTCAATGAGGTCCTGTTCTTTCTCTCCACTACTCCATTTTGTTCCGGAGTCCTTGGAATGCTGAACTGCCTTTTGATTCCCTTTGAGAGATAGAAGTCATCAAGTGTATGATTTCTGAACTCAGTTCCATTATCACTCCTAATACACTTGACTGGAAGGGAATACTGCTTCTCAATGTACAGCACAAAGTGGATAATCTTCTGAGCAGCCTCATCCTTTGAATGTAGAAAGAAAGTCCATACAAATCTGGAGTAATCATCCACAATTACCAGACAGTATTTCTTCTTTGCCATGCTCATTACTCTCACAGGACCAAATAGATCCATATGCAGTAATTGCAAGCAGGCAGTGGACTTGGACACTTCAATAGGAGGAAATGAGACCTTGTGCTGTTTTCCTTTAAACAAGCAGTGCAAGTTTCATCACAGTGGAACTCCTTTATTGGTAAGCCTCTGACTAAACTATTGTGGCTAAGCTGATTCATGTTTTTGAGATTAACATGACCAAGCCTCCTGTGCCATAGTTTAGATTCTTGAAAAGAGGCTTTGGAAAATAGGCAAGGATGCCTTTGAGATCTATCTTCTTAGAAAGATCTAAGGCATACACTCTTCCTGTCCTGTTGGCTTTCAGGAGAGTGTGATCATCCAAACCTTGTCAATCAAGGGCAAAACTTTGGATGACAGAATCCTACAGTTTTGACTTGTGAAAAGGGCAACATGGCCTTTATCACACATTTGACTGACACTCAAGAGGTTGTACTTGAGATTTTCCACATGATTAACATCATCAAATTTGATTTCTCCATTGGAGACAAAGCCCTTACCGATGATGTAACCCCTAGCATCATTGCCAAAAGAGACAAATCCCTTCTTTCCTTGAGAGTAGTCATGAAGAAGAGAGATGTTCCCAGTCATGTGCATGGATCCCCCACTGTCTACATACCAGATGCTATTTTGGCATGTTGAAGAACCCTGCAATAATAAACAATCAGTTAGTTTTAGAGACCCAAACCTTTTTGGTTTTGGGCCTGGTCTCATCAATAGATGGTAAACTAGCATGTTTATTTGTAACAACAGCCTGAGAGGAAGAAGATGGTGCAGAAGAGGAGTCCTTTGGCTTAGACCTCCTTTTCTGTGGTTTCAACATAGGAGAATCTAGTTGGTTAACTCTACCCAACAGATGTTGTACCATCATCACCAGCTGTGTCTGATTTTGTGATAAAGCTTTCAGCTCATCAGACACATTGCTAGTGGAGTTAGATAAGGTCCTATGTTGCACCTTCTTCTTTTGAGCACCCTCAGCTGTCACCTGTTTAACTCCTTCCTTTTTGGATTGCTTTAAGGACTTAAGGGTTACAGGATTTGATGTTGCTGATACAAATGTGGTCTCAAACTCAGTTTTCATTTTTACCATTTTCTCATTAATTTCTTCCTTTTGTTTGAGTTTGGAACCTCTTTTGTACCAACAATCATCTGTAAGATGATTGAACAAACCACATACTTCACATGGTTTCTTCTCTTCATCTTAGGTTGATCATCAACTAAAGATGGTGAAGCAACAGAAGACTTGTTCTTCAATGCTTTGGAAGCATTGGTTGCTTTCTTGACAGCATCTTTAGTAGTCTTCAAACTCTTTCTACTGCCAGTTTTCTTCTCTTCAGTACTGACAGCAGTTGAAGTTTGAACTTCAGGAGTTGAATCCTGCTCTCCAGTCCTTTCAGGACCTTCAGGATTGACTCCTGAGTTGATCAACTTATTGATCATGTGAATGTCAGCATTTGGACCATCAACATCAGCTGATAGGTTCAAAGAGGACTTGATACTGACTGCTACTTCTGATTGTGCTGTATCAGAAGGTAGATCACATGACTTGATGGATTGGTTATCACTCTCACCATCAGATTCTACCTCTGCTCTTGGGGTAAAATCTGTAGGTGGAGCAGTGTGATTGTAACCAATTCCAAACTTCACATTTGAAGCAGATTGCTTACTAAGAAGCATTTCAAAACCTTTGCATGATTGTACCCATCTATCACACTCGACCTGGGTAACTGCAAGGGTTTCTTTGAGATCTTTGTACTTCTCTAGAAGTACATCTTCTCTAGCCTTATCATCAATTATTTTGCAATTCAGTTTATAAATCTCATCATTTTTATCTTTGAGCACAAACTCAACTCAGCTTTGTTTTTGGAAATTTCTTGTTCTAGCTCAATGTTCTTATTAATTAAAGCTACATTTGCTTCTCTAATGGAAGCAAATGCTGCTATGCATTGTTCAGAACATAATTTGGCTTTTGCCTCAGAGGATACCTGTGATACCTGAGGTGTAGAGGTTGGAAGATGAAGTATCAGCAGACTCCAAAGCCATAAGAGCTAGATTCCCAAAGGACTGTCACCACCATGTTGACCAGCACCTGAGAACAGTTGATCATGACCAGACAAGTCATCTGGTAACTGCTCCAGTCAACAACTCCTGGGGTGAAGAAGCTGTGTTGTTGAGATGAAGGTTGTTGATGAGATGGGAAGGCTGAGGTTCTGGTAATGCATGAGTTTGTGGTGTCATAGGAACTTGAACTTGACTTGACTGTGGCATGTAATAACAAGGGTACTGATAAGGCATTTGACCCTGAGGAACAAAATATGCCGGAGATTGTTGTTGAGGATGATGACTAGATGTGACAGGATGTTTCCCTCTGTTTTGTTGACTGTTGCCAGGAAAGTCACAAAGGGTGCAGTAGAGTTTGATCCAGTTGATCTACACTCTCTTGCAAAGTGTCCAAGCCGTTGGCATTTGTGACACTCAACTTGCTCTTGTCAAAACCAACTTTGGTTTTGCCAGAGAGTCCTGGGAATTTTCTTCCAGTTCTTTTGTAGAACTTCTGAGATCTGATATTTATCAGGCCATTTGGCTCAAAATATCCATCTCTTCTAAGTCATCATCTGCAATCCCCTTGAGATCATCCATGATGAAACATAAATTGTCATTATTACCACCAGTAAACTGACCATCACACTTACAAATGCAGAATTAGAAGTGCTCGAAGAGAAATTAATATGCTCATCATACTGGCATTCAGATGCAGCATATTCTGACTCATGACCCACCAAGGCAGTGTTGCCTTGAATAAAGTCTTCAGTGAGCTTTCCAGATGAAGACAGCTTTCTCTTCTGTTCTATCTCTCTCTCAAAAGTGAGCAATTTCCCATGAAGTTGGGTGAGAGATAGTTTGTCCAAACTTGCACTGGAGCGTAGGACAATAGTATATGTGTCCCATCTCTCAGGCAGTGACTGAGAAATCTGTTATTCATCTGAATATTGGTGTATTCAAGTTTGACCATTTTTAGTTCAGAGATCAAACAAGAAAACCGCTCATATTGTTGAGTCAGTGTCTCACCCTTTCTATGAGAGAATGTCATATTGTTGGGCAAGAATTTCTCTATTATTTGCCAAGACCTCATCTGTTCCTCCAAATTGTTCTTTCAAAGCAATCCAGAGTCATGGGCAGTTTCATGATGCATTGCCCAGAGTAGATTTCATGGGCAAAGCCATGGCCAAATTCCATGGGCTTTTGCATCAATCTCAAGCAACTTTTTATCCTCATCTGAGTATTGCTCCCTCCTCTTCGGAACCATTTGATTGGTTTTCCGGTTATTCACCATAGGCTTGTGTGGACCATGTACCACTGATGTCCAACACCCTGCGCTGTTAACAGACAGGTGATGGAGCATACGTCTTTGCCATATGTTATACTCATTCCTACCAGCATAGGAGGCTTGGTTGAGGAACCAGTATTGTGAGGATCATTGGAGGGAGTGGTCATTTTCAGTTCAAAACAGTTTAGTTCAAGTTTTAAAAAGTTTTAGACAACCACAACAAACTCAATGAGAACCAAGAAAGATCTCAGGATGAATGAGCAGAAATACAGAAAATTCAATCTCTATAACCGTTTCTTGCAAAAACAAAAGCTAATTCAATCAAACTTGGATCTAGAATAGCAGTTTCAATGATCATTATTAGATCGATCAATGATAACCGCTCTGATACCATTTGACAGGATCAGTGATCACAGTTTGATGTTTAATCAGAATGTAAAGCACGAATACACAAACGATTAGACAAATTGTAGCAAGCAAACAATATATGTAAGCGTTAAGATCGCATACGGTTATATGGAGATAATGAATTTCTGATTTCTAGGAATGTTTATAGATGGAGAATTTTCTAATCAAATCAATCAAACATTCCATTCAATTGCTCAATTCACTAAATGATTACAATGGGTTGTCACTCCTATATGAGTGCAACAGTCACTTCTGCTGTTATCACGGAAAGTGACAACTGGCAGATCCAAAATACAGAACTAAATCTTAACAACTACTGAAATGTTCACAACTACTGAGAACATATCAGCAGGTTAAGTACAAAATATAAAACTACTGAAACTACAACGACTGAAGAACAAGCTCTTCAGTCGTTTTACAAAACTACTGAAACATAAAACATAAAACTACTGATATCACAACTACTGAAGAAGTACTCTTCAGCAGTTGTGACAAACTACTGAGGCTTCAGTACTTGGTCTTCAGACTTTGACCTTCAGGCGTTTCATCAGCTGATGACTTCAGTAGATATCATCAGCTGATGTCTTCAGTCTTTGTCTTCAGACTTGTACATCAGTGTTGATCTTCAGCACTTGTGAACTCTTCAGCTGTTGTACTTCAGTATTTGGTCTTTCAGCTTCAGCTTGTGTTCTTCAGCTGTTGTACTTCAGCACTTTTTCTTCAGCTGTTAAGGTCTTCAGCACTTGATCTTCAGCTGTTGAAGTCTTCAGTACTTGTCAAACTACTGATGAGGCTTTCAGCATTTGTTGTGATACCGTGTGGACTTAGAGATTTTCTGATCTTGGCTCATTGGTTTCTTTGGTCCAACTCTAGGCCTTAGACATCTAACTCTCAATGAATAGATGAACAAATCCCATCTTGACTACATACGTTTCTCACAATCACCTGTGTCACCATCCGAACATATCTCTGTACTGTCCCATTATTTTAGAACAGCGGATAACCAGATCAAGGTATGACACTTGGTGAATATCAAACCCAATATGATCTCAGGTCTGGGATACCAATGATATTCGCCTTCACACTCAAATTTACTTATGATCATCAATAGATTCCATGTAGTAAAGTTTGAGTTGCGGGTTAGTCCAATATTTGTATCCCACAAATCATGAACCTTGGTAGCAACCCATTGCTCTATATTCATCCTTATGAATATCAACCAATCCAAGTTCATAATATCTTACCCTCACACTTGTTCCCACAAGTCTGACGACTAGGACATTTGAGTAAGCAATATACGCATGGATTAAACATGCTATTGGATATTAATTAAACTTATTACCAAATATTTGTCAAATAATAAAGAGTTCCATATATCCAAATACAAATTTACAAATCAATCCAATCACTAGAATATCAAAGTCCCATGGCACAAGTATGACCTCATGCTTTGCCTATTCAAGGAGCTTCGTGAGAGGATCCGCAATGTTCTGATCCGTGAACTTTGCGAATACATATCTTTCCCTTTTTAACATCATCTCGTATGTAGTTGAATCTCCGCTCAATGTGCCTAGTCTTTTGATGAGCGAGGTTCCTTGATTTGAGCAATCACACCCCGTTTATCACAAAAGATCTCTAGGGGGTCCTGAATGGAGGGACAACCCCCAGATCGACAATGAATTTCTTCAACCATGCAGCTTCTTGAGCTGCCAATGAGGCGGCGACGTATTCTGATTTTGTAGTTGATAGAGCCACCACATCCTGTTTGGAGCTCTTCCAAGAGACCGCTCCTCCATTCAGAATGAAATATATCCCGACTGTGATTGTGAATCATCACGATCTGTTTGGAAACTGGCATCCGTGTAACCTTTACAACAATTTCCTCATCACCAGATCCATAGTTAGGAACATATCTTTTGTCCTCCTTAGGTACTTAAGTATGTTCTTAAACAGCCATCCATGACTATTTCCAGGATTTTGCTGGTATCGGCTTGTCATGCTTAAGGCGTATGACACGTCCGGTCGAGTGCATATCATTGCATACATGATGGATCCAATAGCAGATGCATATGGGATTGCCTTCATTTTATCTTGCTCATCCTTTTAGCTAGGACATTGAGTCGTACTCATATCGTTCCTCTTTGAATAGGTACCGTACCTTTCTTAGAGTTCTCCATCTTGAACCTTTTAAGATTTTATCAATGTATGCACTTTGATTTAAACCAATCAACCGCCTTGATCTATCCCTATAGATCTTTATTCCCAGAATATAGGCGCCTCACCAAGATCCTTGATGGAAAAACAACTTCCAAGCCAGGTTTTTACACCTTCCAAGGTTGGAATGTCATTTCCAATAGTAGTATGTCATCAACATACAATACCAGGAAGTGATGATGCTCCACATAGCTTTCTTATATACACAAGCTTCATCAGCGTTCTTGATGAATCCGAATTTAATTATTTCTTCATCAAAACGGTGATTCCAATGATGCTTGTTTCAATCCATAGATTGATTTCTTTAACTTGCATACTTTATCAGGATGTTTTGGATCGACAAAACCTTCAGGCTGAACCATATAGACATCTTCTCAAGATATCCATTTAGAAAAGCGGTTTTGACATCCATTTGCCAAATCTCATAATCATATTGAGCTGTTATGGCAAACAATATCCTTATAGACTTTAGCATGGCAACATGTGAGAAGGTTTCATCATAATCACCCCTTGAGTTTGAATGAAACCCTTTGCTACAAGTCTAGCCTTATAAGTATCCAAGTTTCCATGCATACGGTTTTCTTCTTGAAAACCCACTTGTTTCCAACTACTTTGGAGTTAAGAGGTGGTACAACCAAGTCCCATACTTGATTGTCATGCATGGAATGCTTCTCAACGCTCATGGCCTCGAGCCATTTGTCACAATCCGAATTGGACACTGCATCATGGTATGTGGTTGGTTCATCTGAATCTACCACATAGCATCCATCCATGAAAAATCCGTATCTTTCAGGTGGATTACTAGTTCTACCACTTCTACAAACGTTTTGTGTGTATTGATCAACTATTTGATCATCTTCAACATCCTCATGTTGAGTGCTAGTTTCGACCAAACATGCATCGGGTTGTGGTTCTTGATCCTCCTCAAGATCTACTGTTCTACTGCTAGTTCCTTCCATAAGGAACTTTGCTTCTAAGAACTCACCCTTTCTGGCAACAAACACCTTTTGTTCCAGTGGATCATAGAAATAATATCCCATAGAATCTCTAGGTTATCCAACAAAGATACACTTGGTGGATCGAACTTCCAATTTGTTTGGGGTGGGAGTCTTAACATAAGCCTCATAACCCCAGACCCTTCAATATGATAGGGATGGAACTCTTCCATGCCATATTTCATAGGGTGTCCTTTCCACCTTTTTGGTTGGGGCCATATTTAGAATACGGCCCGCGGAGAGCAAAGCGAAACCTCAAAATGATAGAGGTAGTGTGCTTCTAGCCATCATAGATCGGACCATATCCAATAAGGTTCGATTCCTCCTCTCAGACACACCATTATGTTATGGTGTTCCAGGTGGAGTGAGTTATGAGACAATGCCACAACTCCTAAGATGATCTTGAAAAGCATCACTTAGGTATTCACCTCCTCTATCGGTGTGGAGAACTTTAATCGACTTGTTGAGTTGATTTTGTACTTCATTTTGAAAGATCTTGAACATTTCAAAACCTTCATCTTTGTGTCTTAACAGGTACACATACCCATAGCGACTATAATCGTCGGTAAAGGTAATGAAGTATCTTTCACCATTCTTAGTCATTGGCTTAAAAGGACCACATACATCCGAATGTATGATTCCTAATAAATCTTTTGCCCTTTCGCTAGTTCCACTAAAGGGTGCCTTAGTCATTTTACCTTGTAAACAAGACTCACACACATCAAATGAATCACATTCACTTGTTTTTAAGAGACCATTCTTTTGTAGTGTTAGTATTCTTTTCTTGTTTATATGACCAAGACGACAATGCCAAAGATAGGTATCACTCAAATCCAACTTGAGTTTCTTGGTGCTAGTTCGGTACAATGACCTATTTAAGGTATTTTCATGAACCAATTCATAAATACCATTAATGGGAATAGCTTTAAAATAGAACATATCATTTAAGGAAACATGAATATCCTTTTCAATAAATGATAATACATATCCAAATTGATTTAATAGGGCTACAGAAATAATATTCCTAGTCAAACTAGGAGCATACAAAAAATTATTCAAAATTACTTCCAAACCATTTGGAAGTTCCAAGATGTAGTCACCACGGGCTTCACATGAACTTTAGCCCCATTGCCCATGTAGAGGCTAACATCCCCTTTCTTGAAGTCACTACTTCTTTTGAACCCCTGCAACAAATTGCAAATGTGAGTTCCACAACCAGTATCTAATACCCATGTGTTAGAGGATATCATGTTTAAATCAATATGGATCATGTATATTGTACCTGAGGTTTGCCCAGCATCCCTCTTTGCTTTCAACTCTTGGAGATGGATAGGATAGTTTCTTGCCCAATGTCCAATCTCCCCACACTTGAAGCATGGGTCATTAGTAGCAACCTTTTGCTTCTTCTCTTGTGGTTTGGGTGGCACCCTTACCACCCCTTTCCTTTTCCCCATACGGGTCCCTTGCCTTGGCAACCTTTGCCTTGGGTGTGGGATGAGGCCTTTTCCTGTTCCCACCTTCATTGATGGTGAGAACGGGTAAAACCCTTTTACCCATGGCCGCCTCGGTCGTTTTGAGCATTGAGTGAAGCTCACCAATGCTTTTGTCCCAAGCATTCATGTTGTAATTCAACACGAATGTCTCGAACTTCTTGGTAAGGCCATTGAGGATCAAATCCATGGCCAATTCCTTCGAGACAGGACAATTAAGCCTTTCGAGGCAGTCAATGTGGCTTTTCATCTTAAGTACATAAGATGAAACCGATTGGTTGTCGTCCATACGACATGCATGGAGTGCTCGAACCGTTTCGAAGCGCTCAACCCTCGCTTGCTGTTGGAACGTTTCCTTCAGCTGGGTTATCATGTCATAAGCTCCGTGATGTTCATACTCCTTTTGGAGATCTAGAGTCATGCTCACCAGCATGAGACAAGACACTTGGATGGAGTCCTCAGTGTACTTAAGCCAATCGTTATAGGCCTCCTCATCATCCTCAGCAGGTTGATCGGGGATAGGGTCGTCTAAAATATATGATCGTCTCTCTTGCTTGAGAACGATTCTCAAGTTTCAATACCAATCAATGAAATTGTTATGATTTAGACGTTCCTTTTGGAGAATCGCTCGTAATGATTGGGCGGACGCGGATGAATTATCATGATTATCATTATTGGTGGCCATCTACAAAATTTAACAAAGATCTATTTTAGTATTTTCGGTATTGCTATTTTAAATAATTAATACCTATTAAAGTCATTTTTATATTAAAATCTAGAACCAACATTACATTTAAATTGTGGTTAGGTGACCTTTATCCCACGATTTAAATTAATAAGGTGGTCAACGATTGACGGTTGCAACCATTTGCAACTTCTAGAGGTATGGGATCGACTTTAAACATCATATGTAAAGTCGGCATGTTAATCCCATCAACACCATTTGGAAACCATATTGTAGGTGATCCATTTAACATGGTTTGCAAATCAAGTTACCCTACTTGCACACACATGTGAGTTTACCAACATAAGTGGTTAGGTGACCTTTATCCCATAAATGTGGTATCCCCACCTTAAGTCACAAGTTCCCTCTAAATGGTTAGGTGACCTTTATCCTATTAAGAGTTTCCAAATGACTCAAGTGTTTTGCAAAAGGACGGTGTTAAACTTGTTGGAAATATGTTTGAAAATATTTAGAGATTTCATAATTCTAGTTTAGAAACTCTATGTACTTGTACTTGCATGCTTTCAAATACAAGATACCCTATGGTCCTTTGATTAAAACCCATTTTAATCTTTAAATCACTAAATCATTTTAATAACCTTTTATTACCTTTTAATGATTAAGAACCAATTAATAAGATTGTTAAGTTCATAGGAAGGTTTGTTAAAACAAATATCACATACATGCTATCAACCACAATAATATAAACAAAACAACATAGCATATGTGCATAACCATAGCATCTAAAGTGGTCCACACTTGTTTGCCATCACAAGTGTGGTCCAAAGGCATTCCTAAGGGTCATTACAAAACACATAGAAAGCTTCCAAAAGCCTCCCACTTGAAACCGTATCCAAAATGCTCCATGTTTCTCCTTTGTGCTTCCAATCCATACGTCTTCACATTACAAGATATAAAGTCCTAATACAAGATATCTAGTAAAATGAAAATGCACCTAATCTATTTATTACAACCCAATAATAAATAAATTACATTTTAAACAAATCACAAATGAATGAATATATACAACCCCATTGAATAAATAAATACAACCATTGCAATCATCCAAACAACACAAGGCCAAAGGCTAGGTTATGCACCAATATAAACATTCATCATATCATCCAAAATATAACAATGAATCCCCTCAAAACCCACGAAATTTCAGCCAACATAAACTGAAATTTTGGGTTTCAAACATTGTCCAAACAACACAACATATCAACATACATATCTTTCAAGGTTTAATCACAAGCATGTGTAATATAACCTTGAAAGTTGGGGATTCAACAAAACAGAATATAGCAGCCCTTAAAAGGGTTATAAAGTCCCATAAAAAACAATTATAAGGAAAAGAACAAGCAAGCTATCCACATAACCGGCTCTTGATGCCATTGTAGGGTTTGTTGGAAGATTAAAACCGAGTTTAACCTCTTAAACTTTCAGAAAACGCAGCGGATATATGTATTTAAAACATGATTATAAAGCTGAAATTTCGTGTTTTATGGTGACATATATATATGAAAGAAAAAACCCAAAACAAAAGGATCACATATGTGAATAAGCAAGCTATGAACAATATGTAAATGAACATAAAATCACAGCTACATGGAGCTGTGAACAACTACCTTTCAGCAGCTCAATGTCGATCAAGAAGGAGATGTTTGATGCTTAAAATTCGGCCAAGGGTCCAAAGAAAGGACCCCTCAAGCTTGTATACCCCAAGCTAATATGCAAACACCTCTTCTTGTTAGGGAGATGAACACCAAGTAACTCCAAATCCTCTCAAAACTTGCTGAAAACCGAGAGCTTTTGAGAGAGAGAAGTCAGCTGTGTATTTTCGATTGCATGTTTGTGTTTTTTGAGATGATGGAGTGTTGGACTAGATATTGAGGTTCATATGTTTTCAAGAAGGCAAAACCCCTCATTGGTGAGGGTGGGGTGGCCGAAAATTGGTCCCTAGACCAAAGTTCCCCCCCAAAACATTATAAACCAGTTTTATGTATTAGTCCCTTGTAAGTTTATACAATTAACCTTTTATTGTATAACTTATACACTCTTTTATTACTTAATGTTATCTAACTAACTTAAATAACACTAAGTAATATTCTTGAACAAAAGTATCCTAATAAGTTGTTCCATCTCACATGCAACTTATTTAGAAAACCCATTTTCTAAATTTGGTGTTATTATTCAATTGCATGATCATATCATCAATTGAATAATTGTCGGTGATTGCAAAGCTTGTTATTGGGTATAAACCGACTTGGATCATGACATACTAACCGCATCAATGTTTTATGTGTCTTGGGCATATAGAATCCAACAATACCATACTGTTATCTGTCCCTACCATGACTGCTCGAGCAGGAGTCACATCCTATACCATAAAGCTTCAGTCAACTTCTTGAGCCATTGCAGCTGTCTCTGTCGACTTTCCAGTGAGCTTTGATGTAGAGGGATGTGTTGAGAGTTGTGGGGTTCCTAGATTTGACTTAGAAGCCTTGCATTCCTTGCAAAATGACCAAGCTGATTACAGTTGTAACATTTGGCTTTGGTTTTGTCAAACCCAAATTTGCTGTTGGTTGGGTTCTGGGGAAATTGCCTTCCAGTTCTCTTGAAGAACTTCTTTTCTCTATAGATTAAAAGAGCCATTTGTTGGACAATGTCCACGTACTCCACATCATCTGAACTGAAGCATTCTAGATCATCAAAGAAGTACTAAAAATCACTAGAGTGTCCACTTCCTGAGACAAAGGCATAGTTGTCCTGAAAAGAACTATGCTGAGTCTATCGAGACTTTAGAGTATTAAGAAATATGATGTATGGTCTAGATGAGCAGGATGGATGCTGGGTGTAAGTCAGGTACTGTTGAGATTATGTGGGTCCTGAGCGTTTAGCAACCATCAAGGTGTTGCTAGCAGGAAGACTCTAGGGGGTCTGCTTGTCTGATGGCCTCTCTTGCTCCCCATCTCCAAACAGTATCCATCAAGGATGCCATAGAGTTCGGTCATGGTGAGGGTGTTTAAATTTTCTATTCTCTTGATAGAGACATAGTAGAATGTCCACTCGTGAGGAAGAGCACTCATGAACTTTCTTGTAAGGTCTCTAAGTTCAGGAGTAATTCCCACAGACTGAAGGGAAGAAATGAGATCCATGTACCTGAAATATTGCTGACTAAGAGTCTCTCTAGCAATGTTGGTGAAGTTCTCAAACTGTTGCTTTAGTGAGTCCTTCTTGGAGTCATTTGAGCTAGAGTACATTTGAGCAAGTGCATCAAACAGTTCTTTAGCTGACTTGCAATGCTCAAATCCCACCATGATGGAGTTGGGTATTGCAGTCATAACAATATTCATTGCATTGCTGTCAATGTCCATCTTCTTTTGGTCCTCATCAGAGTAATCTTCAACAACCTTCTCTATCATAGCACCGTTTCCATCGGGTGCTGCCACCTTGGGTTTATACGACCCATTAACAATAGAATACCACATCTTGCTGTCTTGATACCTGATGAAGCCTTCCATGCATCTGCTCCATGACCTGAAGTTTTCAGGGTGATGAAGGGAGCTTTAGTCATTGTTCCCATATTACTTGAGACTTTTTGAGGGTCATATTAAGTGTGGTGTAAGGAAGAGTGAAAAACAGGTTAATTAGGATGGTAAGATCTCACAATCGAGAGCCTAAAAAGCTCTGATACCAATTGCAGGATGGGTTTTGTCACTTAACACTTGGTTTTTCTCTCAAACTCACTTATGTTACACTTAGATCAGATGAAGCAGAGTCTATTCTAAGAGTTGATAGTAATATAATAAGTAACATAGAACACAAAAATAATTTTCAAGGTACTTGCATATATTTTGCTTCTCAACTCAAAGTATTATAAGACTCTTACAAGCATGCTATTATGAGTTACAATGAGAAGATATATATAATACTACCTATAGTCAGATATACTTTGATACCTGCTAGAATCCTCTAACTAAAGCAAATACTACAAAGCTATAGTTTAAGGTATCTTAGATAAAGTCTTATCTAAGATATGGTAGTCATGACATGTCCATGACTTACCTTTTGTCACCAACTAAAGTTGGTAACTTGTACTAACATAAAAAGGTGAACAATGGAATAACGTATGGTCAACTACATGGCCTTTTAGGAAAATGCCATGCAGTATTAGAGGTCTGCAGCGGAGTGTCAGAGACCATACTTATGTCCACTGGTTCATAGCAGTGTCTTCCGAAGGTTAAATGGCTTCAGAAGAACAAGTACTTCCGAAGCCACTTATACTTCAGAAGAGGCTACTTCTTCTGAGGCTTGATGGACTTCTTCTTTTCTTCATACTTTGGAAGTTCACTTATGATATTTTCTTCTAAGATTTGATCTTTGGAAGTGAGCACTTTGTATTCGGAAGTAGAGTTTGTCTTCGGAATTAGAACTTTTACATTGTCTTCGGAAGAACTCTATTTCCTTCGGAAGTCCCATACTTAGCTTCAGAAGTCCTTTGTAAGTTGCACCAAAATTTGTCTAAGTGATTTGGTTTTGGTTGCACCTGCTTTCTTCCTTCCCTTCCTTGTTTCCGAGTCCTTATCCTTCTTCGATCTTCTCCTCTTCGCTTTCATAAATCCGAATGACTCAAAGTTGTCATTCAAGCCATTCTTTATCTCCTTCTCCAGCAACGAGGCTCTTTCACTTAGATGAGCGTTCAGTAATGGCAATACTGCCAACCTCCTCAGATCCCATTTGGGTAAGGTCTTGAATGCCTTCCTCTTGTGGATGTAAGATATACCACCCCCTCTCCTCTTGACCATGAACATTTTGAGTCCGGGGTTATAACACCAACTGATGATCCTTTTTTGTGCCTCCTTTTTGCTCAACCCTTTCAAGTTTTGGAATAGGGGAGTCAGCTCTTGAGGATCTTTCTCCTTGACAAACCATTCCTCTTAGCCATTTCAAATACATCTCCATCCGAGTCTCCCTTTTTGGCAACATATACTAAGGGCCTCTCATCAACCTCATAAAATTCTGGTTTTGAATCATAATCGACTAGCTATTCATCATCTTCTTCTTCATCAATTAGCCCCTTCTATTTTTCAGCATCCTTTTAAATAGATTTCTCTCTCACTACCTCTCACCAACCAAATCTTTATCTATGTCGAATCCCATGTTAACAACCCAACTTCCAGTATTTCCTCTACGTTCTCCATATTTTCATTCTCCTTTCCCACTCCAGGATGTAAGGCCCCGTTCCCGGGACGCTTACAGCTGGTAAATCATCGCACATAAAACATATACTTCACATTTAATCATTCATAAAACAATGCAGCGGAAACATAAAAATAAATTTTCATATCATTACAAATGCTTTTGCAAGTTAATATAAGCGTTCTTTTCAAAACATTTTTTGTTCGCATTACAATACAAAAACATTAACAAAAGAACGCCATTCAACATGCCAAGCAGCTGATCCGTGCCATCATTAGCAATGCTCACCTGCCAACTGGAAAAATGCATAAAAGTCAGCGTTGCTGAGTGAGTTCTAGATTTATAAATAAATCATACATTTCCTTCAAATTCTTACAATCCTTTACCTTTGCTCGTGATCATACATCATACATACACATAGATAATATCATTTTTATCTTCATCATTCATTCGTTAACTTTCATTCGTTCATTCATTACTTCCAGTGAAATGTACATTACCCCAAACATTGTACACGACGTGGGTAACTAGGCCTGAGGTCATTAATAGACCTTGAACATTGTACATGAAGCTGACACCAGTACCTAGGGCAAGTACATTCACCATTTATCTTTTCTCTTTCATTCTAGATCAATGCCATATGCTATACCCCGACATTGTGCACGAAGCGGGTAACTGGGCCTGAGGTCATTCATAGACCTCGAACATTGTGCACGAAGCTGACTCCAGTACCTAGGGCAAGCGGCAAGGATCCCATTCATTTGGTCAATCACAAGGATTGGACCCCAATGTGCATCCTTTGGGGTAGCTAACCCACACACCGTTGAGCTAACACCTACATAGGGTGTGCACCTCCATACATTTGCTTGCAAGCCTTCTTACATTCATTCGTTCGTTAATGCATGCATTCATTCATCATGTTCCTCTTTCATTATCTTTCACTTTATGTTACATAATACTTCAGTTCATTCATTATCATAACACGTAAAGTCATAGGAAAGATAATCATACACCATATAAGGAACATAACCATATCATTCATACATCATCATGCAGGGCATCATACATACATAATATACATCATGCATAACCATGCAACATCATCATCATCAGCATCAAGCACATATCATTACATGCCCATCTTACCATCTGTGACCCCAAAAGTCAACTTACATAACCCTCGGGAATCTCCTAGGTCAAAGCCTACATTACTCCTTTTTCTCCCAAAAAGTCATAATTTTTCCAAGTGTTCATCCACATTTCCTATAGTTCATCCGCATTTGCCATAGTTCATCCGCATTGGCCTTATTGTTCATTCGCATTGGATTTACTTCATCCGCATTTAATTTGCTTCATTCGCATTTGCCTAACTCATCCGCATTTCATATGCTCAGTCAATGTTCATCCGCATTGACTCACTTTGTTCATCCGCATTTCCATACTTAGTCAATGCTCATCCGCATTGACTTACTTTGTTCATCCGCATTTCCATACTTAGTCAATTCTCATCCTCATTGACCTCATCCGCATTGACTTACTTTGTTCATCCACATTTCCATACTTAGTCAATGCTCATCCGCATTGACTTACTTTGTTCATCCGCATTTGCCTGTTCCATCACTTATGCACATTCTAAAACTTAACATATGAGCCTTAGACATCAGATTTCAATTCACCATTCATCATGTTCTAAGCTTACATCCTACATTCTAAATCTTAGAATCATCATCATACATCAGCAAACATGAACATAATCACACATCATAACATAACATCATTATACACACTTTCAAACATGCGGGTCCGAAACCCAGTTAATGAAAACATACATTCATGCAATTCCAGCCCCAAAATTTGCTAAAACAAGTAAAAGAGAGGTCCTAGAACTCACCTTTGCAGTTCTAGAGTATGGCTTCTTCCAAACTCGTTTGCAAATTGAATTCAACCTCCTAGAAACCCACTAAAAACATACCCGAGCACATACAAACACACATAAGCATAAACCCGAGGATAAGACAAGTCAAGAACACCATAAAAGCATGAATTCTTACCTTGAATTAGAATTCTTTCTTGTTCTTCCTTCAAAACCGAGAATTTGCTGCTCTTTCTCTCTCTAAAACCCGAAAATCAATGGTGTATGTGACATATGGGTGGCCATACCGCCTTTTACACCCACTTTTCAAACATTTTGTCCTTTTGGACACTTTTTACCCCTAGACTTGGGTTTTATTTCTTTTCCTTCTTTTTCTTCACTTAATCTTCTTTCTTGTCTAAAAATAGCCGGGTGTTACACAAAACTTCCCACTCCTTCAATTGCTGCACCAGATGTGCCTTCTCCTACCCTAGAAGATGTACCCACATTTAAGAATGGTATTTGGAAGTATCAGTTAAATCATCTAACTCTGATTGAGTTAGTTGATTGGGTAGGCCGACAACAGCTTTTAAATCATTTATCTCCTCAAACAGCTTCTTTATCAACAAACTTTGGTCGACCAACATCTTTTTCATACCTTTAATAACCTCATCCTTTTGACTTTCTCTTATCTCTTGATTAGTAAGTTCTGTTTTCATCATGCTTAATTCATTAGCGAGATAGGTGTTGAGGTTTCTAAAGACATCCTCATCTAATCTGACTCTCTCCTCTCTCCTTGAGGTCTCAGTAAAGGATTGATGTCTCTGTTTAGTCCTTCTTTCAGTCTCCCCTACATCAATCTTTTTCTTTGATCTCCTTTCTTTTTCAGCCTTTACTTCCTCAGCCATTTCATGCACTTCCTCTTCAAAGTCATAGTCCTTCTACTTTCCCGTTTCACTCTTGTGTCCTCTACCCTTTTGTTTTTGGATTCATCAACTCTCCTGATGTAATTCCACCTTGCTGGTGGGTACATATTCTCCTAGAGGTGTGCAATCTTTCCACTGAAATCATGATGGATGGAACAACAGTATGCAAAGATACGGGTGTTCATTTGCACCAGCCTTTTGACCTCCCCGTGTCTTGGTAAGTTAGGAATAAGATAATCTAAAATCATTTGTAAGAATCGGGGGTACAACAACCATTTATCCTTTTTCAAGGACATCACATTCTATGCCATACATGCAAAAATTAGTTTAGCAATGTTTGCCTTCTCTCCTCTGCAGCATAAAACCATTGCTTTTGCCTAATCAATATTAAGCCCATCTCATCCACCTTTATAGTGATCTAATCACATAATGAAGACATGAGCTATGTATCTCCATTCCTTGGAGAGGAAGGACTTCTTGATCTCCTTTCTTGTGCCAAAGGCTGGTCCCTCATAACCCATCAGTCTGAACGCTTCAAACACCTCCACATCAGTCAAAGTAACCTCTTCTCCGGTATCTTCATCTAATCTTAGTACCCTCGAGACAATCTTTGTGGTAATGATCACCTCATTTTCCAAGACCTTGGCAATAATCCTCTGTGTGTTGCCTCTAGTATCATACTCAGCTGTTCTAAAAAAATCTCTAATATGAAGATCATAATAGTAGTAGAGTGAGATATTACGTAGCAATAGGAGATCTCTGCAGCCAGTGAATGCAGTCTCTAAAGCCAGCTACTTTAGGGTGTATATCGTCTAAGATGGCAGTGATATTGTTTTTCTCATCGAACTTTAGATTCGCCTTTAAATTTGAAAACCAAGTGAAATACGTTAGATAGTGTATTAAAGGATAATATTAAATAAGAATAAGAAAAGGATAGAAATTACACAAAAATCAAATTAATTTCACTGGCCAAAACTATAGTTTTGCAGAAAGAATTTTAGTTTCGGCAAGCGAAAGTATAGTTTCGTCAGCAATTTGAACATTAGTTTCAGCAACGAAGTGATGGAGATTCGACTGGCCGAAAGTATAGTTTCGGCATAGCGAAACTGAAGCTTAATCAGTGAAACTGTTAAGTTTGCTTGGACAACATAACATCACAGTTTCACTAAAGAACCAAGAACTTTCGTTCAGTTTCGCTGGACAATCGGTACTTTCGCAGTAAGAACTACGAATATATCGAAGAGTCTCAATCGAATAGATTCATAATGTTGTAGTTAAACATCAATTAAGTTATAGTCCTGAGTTTGAAACTCACTTGAGAACAAAATACAAAGGTCAATCAATAATCAAAAGCACCAAAAATCAAAAACGCACACGGAGGCCACTGAAAAGCCCTAAGACGCCTAAACCCTCGATCGTGCGAAAATGAGAAAGTAATTTGGCAAAATGAGTTATATAGAAAATAGTATCATAGAGAGCAAAACTGAAGTTTCGCCGGGCGAAGCTACAGTTCGCCGGGCGAAGCTACAGTTCGCCGGGCGAAGCTACAGTTCGCCGGGCGAAGCTACAGTTCGCCGGGCGAAGCTACAGTTCGCCGGGCGAAGCTACAGTTCTCGGGCGAAGCTACAGTTGGCCGGGCGAAGCTACCGTTCGCCGGGCGAAACTCCGGTTGAAATTGACTTCGCACAACACAAAAGAACCGATCCAAACTACAATTTTGCTTGCGAACTATTTGCGAAAGTATAATTTCGCTAAAATTAAAAAAGACTTTAGAAAAATTTAATTTTTTAATTCCTTTTCTATAAAAGTAAATAAAATAGAATAAAAGAAGAAAAATAAAAAAAATAAAAAATAAAGAATAGAAAATAAAAGAAATCAATAAGAAATAAATAACTAAAAAGTAATAAAAAATAAACAAAATTAAAAAGAAAATAGTCCCACAAAACTTCACCACAGTTCACGATTAAGAATATTATAACACACATTAAACAAAATAAGGGGATATAAACGAGAAGCTGAAAAGATCTTCTAGAGAGTCAAAGTTTGGCGGGATTGTTCGTATGCTTGTCCTTTTAGTCCATGCCTTCTTTGTTTCAACGGGTGGCATCGCAATTATTGTTATCATGTTTTAAGTTTTATTTAAAGAAAACATTGAATGACCCAATCCCCACAGACATTTGGAAAAGAACCTTATCTTGTCCTCGTGATGTATTGAACAAATGGCACACTCTACATAAATCATCCTCTCAAAATAAACATAGATCTTATTTAAAAGAAAGCAAAGCCCTTATATACACAAAATGATGAGAGCTCCATGTCTATAATTACATATAACAACGGAGATGATCAAATGAGTTTTCCAGATGATAACTTCAGGTCTATACTTACGTATAACAGAGAAGATTATCATATAGTGTTGATGAGAGCTCCAGGTCAGTACTATCGTACATGAGAGGAGATCATCACTCCATGTCAATGTTCACACATAGCAGAGGAGATAAGCACAAGATAGAATACAGTAGGGAACATCTTATATGCAAAGATGAAAAGGCATAGGCTGTTTGAGATAGGAATGATTAGAGCCAAAGATACCTTAGATAAGAATAACTCAAAACAGAGGCATCATGTTCTCAATCCTTTTTGAACAAGGACTTGAAACTTTGTGAAGGCCAAAGATGTCAAGGGTGTTGATACATATGTCCCTAGTTTATGTGCTTAATGTAAAAGTGTTGATACATATGTACCTAGATTCGGATCTTAATGTAATATGTCTGAATGTCATACGCTTATGTAATGCTTGGGTACTTAATGAAATGAGAATGTTTGGTTGTGATTTATAATTTTTAATATTTCATCAATGAGTTGTGTAACACATATTGACTAGATTATATAGGTTTTTGACTGTTTGAATTGATATGCATAATGTTATAATAATGAATACATTCAAACTTGGTTAAGTGAAGTTCTCATGCGTTCGACTGGACCATGAGCCCCAATAGTGGTCATGCGTCCGAATGGCCATGCGACTGAGTGTCCATGCGCCTAAATAGTCCATACGCCTGAACAACTTCATGCAACTGACTCAGTCGCACGACTGAACACTCAGTCGTGCGAATGGCTCAACCGCATGGCTCAATCGCACGAATGAACCATGCAAATGGTTCAGTCGCACGAATGAGTAACCCTAACCTATAAATACCACCTAATTCATGGAAAAACGTAAGGATAGTACACACTTCGACTCCAGACGTACCCTAGCCATCCAGAAACCTCTAAGATCATACTCCAAGTTCATAGATCGCATTAGATCGATTCCTAATCGATTCTAACGTTATATTCAATCACAAGATTGTTTCTACGTGCGTTCTCACTGATTGGATCGCCAATCAAATAGGATTCCGCACTATTTGGTTCGGTATACATGTTAATCAGTTAGTACATCGTCAAGTACACGATCCCTAACAAGTGGTATCAGAGCTTTGGCTCTTGATTGCGTATTGACTCGATCGTTTTTGATACAAAAATTGTGTTTTTTACTAAAAACCCAATCTTTTTGTGTCACACGGTGTCTTAGACGTCTCCTGACCATAAAGTTTAGTTTTTCTGGCATACGACAATTAGGGTTTGTGAAAATTCAAGTTTTTGCGGCCAAAACATGTTTAACCTACGAATTTTCAAACTTCAGCAGGTTCAGTCGCACGATTGGCTCAATCGCACGACTGAGGTCATCCACATTCCCAAACGCACGATTGGACTCATTTGTACCTTCATTCGTACGACTGAGAACCCTATTCGGAATGTTCAACCGCATTAGTTCATTCGCACAATTGAACCATTCGCCTACTTCAATCGCCCGAATAAGCCCAATCGCATACCTTCATTCGCACATATAAATAGTCTATTTAATAGTAAAGTTAAGTGAAATAGAGGACCAGTTTTTAGCATACACAACAAGTAGAGACACTCGTATTCAGAATCTACTGCTGTTGGAGAACGAAGTGGGAATTCATAATAAACCCCCGAAGCTTATTACGTTAGACGACTACCCACAATGGAAGCAACGTTTCAAAATCTACTTAATGGAGTAGATACAAATTGTGGGAGGCATAGAATCGGGGTACAACATGCCTGTTGGAGCTGACAGTGTCAAACTTACGTTAAGTGGCATGTCTGATGCACAAAAGGTGAAACACAACGCTAAGAAGAAAGTATACGCTTTGCTTACCCAGTCTATTCTGAAGGATATCTTCCATCAGTACTTGGAGTATACTCACGGAAAGAAATTATGGGATGTGTTGGAGAAGAGGTATGACGGAAATACCTCACTCAAGGCCATTAAGGCCAAAGCTTTGAAGAAGGAGTTTGACAACTTCTCTTCAATCAGAAAGGAAGGCCTGGATGACGTGATCGACAGATTCTACCACTTTATGAGCGAGATGCACACTCATGGAGTAACTACATCGATGGGGGATAAGGTATCCAACTTTGCAGATGGATTACCAGAGAAATGGGCTTCCTTCGTTTCAAATATTAGACAGAATTTGATGCTCTCGAAGTTAGATATAAATGACTTCATTCTGCAACTGAGAGATGAGGAGCTTAGGATGAAGTATAGAGCCCAAAAGGCCAACTATGATCAGAATCCAGCGCTTTACAACACGACTCCTCAGGCCAAGACATTTGGAGCACCACTGTAGACTGCCTCCGTCTCAAGCTCAACAAGTCCAGCACATGCATCTACTTCAGGGCACGAAACGTCAGGGTCGTCTGGTACCCAGTATATCATACCTGAAGCCAATGCAGCAAAATTGAAGACTGAAAACTTCGGTAATGTGACTGTTGAGGTGGCCAGAGAACACATGGACCTCTTAGCTGCTATAGTCCACTCCTATGACGGACTAATTGCTGGAAAGATAGGAAAGTGCCACCTAGCAGATGAAGATTATGAATAGGTGGATGAGATGGAGTTGGAACAGATGGACATAATGTGGGCCTTGGCAAGTGCTGTCCGACGAGCTAAGAAGTTTGTCAAAAAGACCGGATAGACCTTGGTTGCAACCAAGGACACAACCTTTGGCTTTGACAAGTCAAAGGTAACTTGTTTCAACTGTGGTGAGAAAGGGCACTTCAAATGGGAGTGTGTGAAGCCAAAGAAGACTAGTAATGGCAATCCTTTCTCGTCCTTTAATCATCAGGACAAAGCCACATCTAGTAGTTCTACTTCAGCAAGCAAGGACCTAAAGCCTTGACTGCTAACGAGGATGAAGGACAGGACTGGAGCTTTCGGTTCGTCACACCGGGAGAGTCCAACATAGCTAGTGTGGAGGACATAGATGACGATTCTGCCAGTGAGGGAGACATAGCAGTAGAGCTCGCGATGTCCAATATGAAGACAATGCACCTGTGGTCAACCACTTGCCTGAAGAAGAACAATCTACATCAATGTCAGAATCACCAGAACCAAAGAAAATAGATTCTGCACACATGGTTGATTCCTCTTCAACATCTCCGGTAAGTACTACTAAGCAGTTGTTTAATAATCATGCTTGTTCTGAATGTAATAAATTTAGAGAAAGCATAGATTTAAAATTTGCTAGGTTATTAGATCATAATGATAGCCTAGTAAAGGATTTGGAACTATGCACTGAAGCTAATAGAGTTTTAAAACAAAATGAGCATAGTTAAAAAGAAAAGATAGATCTTTTGAACAATCAGCTTAGGGAAACTAAGTAGTTGCCTTTAATCAAGCTAATGACATCAGGTACTATCTTACCTCCCTAGAGGACACTAAAAAGCAGAAAGCGGTTTTAGAAGTAAAGTCAACTCTTTAAAACAAAAACTACACAGTTGGACAAGCTTATCTCACATTGTCCAATACTTAGTGAGAGAAAGAAACAACGGGGAGGGATTGGGATACAAAGTGGTGCCGCCACCACCTGAGACCTTGATGAACACCAAAAATAAACCAATTAATAATAATCCCATCAAGGATCATGTGGTATCCACTCCTTTTGTTAGTGACCCAGATTCCACATGTACATCAATTGAATCTAGCACTAAACAAAAGGAGTCCACTTCAAAGGCAAAAGGAAAAATGCCTTGTGTTAACCTGGAAAAAGAGTTTGAAAAGGTTAATTTAAAGTCAGGTTCAAACAAAGTCAAATCAGAACCCAAAAAGACTATTAAACCTAATCAATCACGCACATCATGTCAAAGTCCAGGTAAACAAGAAATAAAAGAAGTAAAACCAGGTAAAGCAATTAAGTTTGTAAAATCCAACTATACATCTAACAAAGAACTGTCTCAATATAAACAAAATAAGGTCATCTGTGTGACACCTACATCTCCACAAAAACTAATTAACCGTAAAGTTAAAAGCAGATCTTGCTACAACTATGGAGAGTACGGTCACATTGCGTTTAATTGTCCTTATTATCAGACACCGAGGAGGAAAGTTGAACTTCCTGCATCTAAAACAAGGTCTTCTAAGAGGAACTCAGTGACACCTCCTAAAAGGGATAGTGAATCCAAAGTTCAACCCATCAGCCAGTCGTCTGTTTATCACAAACAGGCCTTACACAAAGCTGGTCTATGGAAAAAATATCCACCTCAGCGTCTGAAAATGAGAACAAACAAAAATATGAGCTTCCCTCAACCTCAAATGGTCAATGGATTGAGTTTATGTGATGCCTCGGGGAAACCCAATCCTGTGAAGGCTTGGGTTCCTAACATGAACTAATGTTTTCATTGAATATGTAGGGTGTTCGCTATAGTGCTGAGACTGACACGTGGATTGTAGATAGCAAAGCATCTAGGCACATGACGGGGAACATAGCTCTCTTATCAAACGTTAGACAAATCAAAGGAGGGCATGTCTCATTTGCTGGAAATAAAGGAGGGTACATCATAGCCCAAGGGGAAGTGGGAAATCAGAAAGTTAAGTTTGACAAGGTAAAATATGTTCAACAATTACAAAATAACTTAGTTTATGTTTCTCAAATATGTGATAAAGGCTTCAAAGTAGTCTTTGATAACAAAAGGTGCTACATTCTGAAGAAGGACTACATGATCCCGGAGGACCAAGTCCTAATGTCAGCTTTAAGATATAATGATCTTTATGTCTTGGATCTTTCAAAGACCTCCATAACGGATCGTGAAGTTCAATGCTTCTTGTCCAAAGCTACTGAGAAGGATTCCATCTCCTGGCATAGGAGAATGGGACACATAAATCTGAGGAAGATGAATCACTTGATCCAGAATGATCTAGTGAGAGGAGTGAACGTCAAAAACTTCCAACTCTCGGATTTCTATGTTGCATGCAAGAAGGGAAAACACACGAAGAAGTCTCATAAGGAAAAGAAAGTTCATTCCATAGAACTACCTCTTGAGCTTCTTCACATGGATCTATTTGGTCCAGTCAATACAAGAAGCATCGCAAGCGACTTGTACTGTTACGTAGTTACGGATGACTACTCAAGATTCTCTTGGGTGATGTTTCTGAAATCCAAATCAGAAACATTTGAATCCTTCAAGAAATTAGTAACTACACTGGAATCCCTATACAAGCTGAAAGTAAGACAAGTGCGCTTTGACAATAGAACCGAGTTAAAAAATCAGTAGATGGAGGCCTACTGCAAGGAAAAGGGAATTGTGCATCAATTTGCCTCTGCCTTCACTCCTTAGATGAACGGTGTTGCTGAACGGAAGAATCGCAGCTTGAGAGAAACCGCACGGACTATGCTAGCAGACTCGAAACTGCCTATTCAATTATGGAATGAGGCAGTTGCAAATGCATGTCATATGCTCAATCAAGTTCTGGTAGTCAAACGCCATGGAAAAACGTGTTACGAGTTACTACAACGACGTAAACCTAACTTAGAGTATCTCGAGCCGTTTGGTGCTCCGTGCACCCTGCTGAAGAAGACTCAGGAGTGAAAAATTCAGCGAGAAGGTTGATGAAGGGATTTTTCTAGGATACAACATACCAAACAAGAGAGTTTACAAAAACTCAACGGGTCAAGTAGAGGTGTGGTGTAATGTTGATGTTCAGAGATACCCCATACCACCTGCTGGAAAAGGGCCTGCTTACTTCTTTGACTATGATGGATTCTTTAAGTCTTTCAACATACCTCTCTCCACTTCCGAAGATGAGTTGGAAAACAAGATGATGTAGAATGTCTTGAACACATCGTCTCAAGATTCAACACCACCTGGTTCTCAAAGTCAATCATCTACCAACTCAGGGGAAGCACTTGATGTGAGTGACTCTTCCTCTGATGAAGAAAATATGGAAAATGATCATAACAACCAGGATGATAGGTTCCGACTACCACAACTCCACAAGCATCTAACAGTGATGCTTCTAAGCCTTCTGAACCTCAGACTCCTATAGCCTCAGATCCAGAACCAAATGTTCACAATCTTGATTCTAAGGTGGTTGTTCCAACAACTCCCAACTCACGTCTAAACATATATCATCCTTTGGATAATGTCATAGGAGATGTGAGATCAAGAGTTCAGACTAGAAATCAGTTGTACTCAGCTGATTATGCCTCTATGATGGAAAAGGGATACTTTCGTGACGGTGCCTATCGTTTCTTTGTGTCTTAGTTTGAGCCAAAGTATGTCAGTGAAGCCCCGAACGATGAGTCATGCGTGAGTGCCATGCAAGAAGAACTTCTTCTATTCAAGAAGTTGGGGGTGTGGACTCTAGTGGATAGACCATAAAGGTGCTAAGGTCATTGGCACCAATGGGTCTTGAGATGCAAGAATGATGATTAAGGAGTGATCATCAGAAAGAAGGCTCGGCTTGTAGTTCAAGGATTTCGACAAGTTGAGGGTATTGACTACAATGAAGTGTTTGCACCCGTGGCAAGGATGGAAGCAATCCACATCTTCCTTGCCTATGTATCTTACATGAAGATCAAAGTTTATCAATTAGATATGAAGAGTGCATTCCTGCATGGTGAGATTCGAGAGATAGTGTATGTCAGTCAACCCGAGGGATTTGAGGATCCATATCATCGGGACAGAGTTTACAAACTCGACAAGGCGCTATACGGGCTTCATCAAGCTCCGAGGGCCTGGTATGAGAAACTATCGACTCATCTTATGAAACACGGCTTTCGTAGGGGAGTCATTGACTATACATTGTTTATCAAGGAAAAAGATGGAGATTTACTACTGGTACAAATCTATGTCGATGACATAATCTTCGGATCCAAGAACGAAGAATTATGTAAAGAGTTTGAAGCAGTAATGAAGGTGGAGTTTGAGATGAGTGCAATAGGAGAGATGAAGTTCTTTCTCGGGTTACAGGTGGATCAGACACCAAATGGGATTTTCCTACATCAGACCAAGTATGTAGGCGATATTCTCAGTCGGTTTGACATGGAGAATGCTTCTACAGCTAGAACTCCACTTGCTACAAACCATGATGTAGCACCCGACGAGAATGGTGATCTGGTAGATGCCACTATGTACCGAGGGATGATTGGATCTCTCATGTATCTCACTACCTCACGACCTGATATCATATATGCTACATGTTTATGTTCACTATATCAGGCAAAGCCTAAGGTGAACCATCTTATTGGGGTCAAAAGGATTTTCGTTATCTGAAGGGTACACCCACACTTGGGTTGTGGTTACCTCAAGATGATGACTTTGAGCTTACGGCGTATACCGACTCGGATTACGGAGGCTGCAGATGAACTACAAGTCTACATCAACAGGCTGTCAGTTCTTTGGGAGAAGATTAGTAACCTGGCAGTGTAAGAAGCAGACCTCGGTTGCATTGTCAACCTGTGAAGCCCAATACATTGCTACTGCAGTTGCTGTTCACAAATCATATGGATTCAACAGCAAATGCGAGATTACGGTTTGAAATTCTCTTCCACTCCTATCTTTGTTGATAACTCTGCTTCTATTGTAGTCACTAAAAGCCCGGTCCAACATCCTAAGACCAAACACATTGGAATTAAATATCACTTTATACGTGATTGCTTTGAAAAGAACTTAATCGATGTGGTAAAAATAAACACAGATTTTCAATGCGCTGACCTCTATATAAAGGCTTTTGATAAACCACGTTTTCTATATCTGTTAGAGGTCAACGATGTTAAAAAGAAAAGTGAGGTCATTCTTGAAGATGTCCATGTGTAGTCCGATGTGTCGTGTAAATTTACTTTTATTTTTCAATTTTTAATTTATTTGCTTAATTTTAAGTTGGTTAATTAAAATTGGTCTTATTGTATTGCCTATTAAAATCCTAAAACGCTAATCCGTTACGGTTTTAAAATTTTAGGGGGAGAATATGTTTAGACAGTATAAAAAAACAAGGGAAAAGGAGAGGTAGCTCATAAAAATAAGATTGTATGTGTGATACCGATTCAATCTTTGGAATATGATAGTACACAGGAGCAAACCATTTGGGACTTAAAAAATATAAATTGAAAAAGACGCAAAGCTCAAGTATAAGTCTGTGTAGTTTGAGCAATATAAAAGGAAATATGATAGACAAACTAGCTACTACTAAGGTAACACAAAGAAAGTAGACCTAGAGGTTGCTAGACCACAGATGATTCAGTAGATTCAACACAATAGATGACTAGTCCTTTTTGGTGATCTCAAGATTAAACAAAAATGTTTGACTAGCTGTGAGTAACACTTTATCCCTGGTTAAGACAATCAACAAGATTCCAATAAGGGTGACGAGCAAGATATACGCCATGAATGTGTGTGTAAGACCAAAGCATGAGCAAAAGCACATAAAAAATGCAAATAAAATCAAACTGATAACCTATGTTGTTGGTTATGTGCCTCTCTGCTATGTGGTGGCACTGACCTGAGGATAAGCATAACCTATTTATTCTAGAATTCATTGCTGTTTGCCGCCTCTCTGCTGTGCGGTGGCACTAACCTGAGGCTTGGCTTCTCTTTGAAAGTTCTATGAATAGTTTCTTCTTGAATACTACCTTGAGACCGCTCAAAAATCTCCTAAGGAATGTTGATTACCATATAAGTGTGGGATCCACAAATGCTTGTTGAAATAAACAAACCTTAAACCATCACCAATCTGTGTTGAAAGTCTGTGTATGGATTTAAGAGGACAAGTATAATGACAATCATTGTGGCTACAAATCTTGAAAGTTCAAATCAGTGTGGGGACCTAATAGTACTAGTTTGATTTTCTAAATTTGCTAAATGACTCTTGAGAAAAACAAGAAAAGAGCATCAAAGGTTTTAAATAACTTGTCCCAAACGATTTGAATATTCTGTATGATTCCAAATTGAATTGGTCCATGTATGGTTTAAATGAATTGAAGCTGCCTTTTCAAATAAATAAGTTCTTAGATTTACATCTTAGGATTTAGCCCTCACAAAAACACAAAAAATGTCTTAGTTTTAAGTTTCAGTTTTATTTCTTTTATTTCTATATAAAATTTGTCAATTTCAGTTTGGTCAATATCGAACTATGTCATGGAAGTTGATAGGGAACCTTATCATCTAAATAGTCACGTCTGAGGTGACCACATGTGCTTTCAAATAAAAAGGGGTCACGTCTGAGGTGACAAAATGTTCTAAAAGGATCACGTCTGAGGTGATCACCAGATTTTCCAGATTAATGATCATGTTGAGATGATCAAATGCACATAACATTTATTCAAAGTTAAACAGAGAAATTGAGGAATGGTCATAAAGTCAGATTCATGAGTCTGACCCATTTGCACGAATGGACCATGAGTATGGACTAATCATACGAATGGACCATACTCATGCCCTAAACAGCTGAATGGACATGAGTATGAACCATTCACCCGAATGGCTTATCAGAATGACCCATTCGACAGAATGAGAGTGTGCGAATGAGTCAGTCGCCCGACTGAACTCCAGTCGGCCGACTGAATGTGATCGACTAAGCGAATCGCACGACTGAGGTCCATTCGCCCGAATGAACATAACGAATGGGTCCAGTCGGCCGATTGAACTTAGATTCAGTATAAATGGGGTACAATCGATCGCATTCGACTCATCACCCCCTAATCGCCCTCATATCGCATAGCCTACCATTACTCTGTCAAAATTTCATCAGACCATGATTTTACACCTCTATTGAGATTCTGACGTTTGCTTGCGATTATACAGGTACCATGAGTTGAAATCACATTGAAATAAGGAGAAATGGTGCCCTTCTGCGTGATTCTCGACCCAACAAGAACCGAACCTTTAATGGACTAATAATCTACTTAAACCAAGTAAAATGTTAAATTTGAAGGTTTTAGGTTATTAGTTATATGATTGCGAGTCTAAAGAACCATTACACAATGTTTAATTTCAAGAATTGGTTAAAATTTGAATCTCAGTCGATCATACAGTAAGTCTTGCAACTGGACGCTAGGATGAACTCCAATCGCATGATTGAGCAAGTCGAATGGCTCAATCGGTCGAATGGATCATACGAATGAGTTCAGTCGGCCGACTGAACCAATTGCAGGCTCAGTCACCGATTGAACTCAATCGCATACTCAGTCACCCAACTCAGTCACCCGATTGAACTCAATCGCATACTCAGTCACCCGACTGAATCCAGTCTCATGACTAGTCGACCGACTGAACACAGTCGCTTGGTTCAATCGGATAAATGAACCAGGATGAATTCAACCAAGTTAATTAAGATTGATTTGTCTCGTGTGGCTAACTAATGTCTATGTGTCTTGTGTTGCAGATCGATGGCTGATAGATAGTCTATCAACCCCAAGCACAATATATGTGCTCACTTAGACCACACGACTCGTAATGGGGCCGAGTTTGCAGGGATCATCGCTTTCCTTAAGCGATCCAGGATCCACCGCGCTATCTCGACACCATGCACCCCTTACAGGTCTATACAACAAGCCTTCTGGAGAATTCATCTGTTGACCGTTCACGTGAGCCGTACCGCATCAAGAGTTCTATCTTTGGATTGGATATTGAGATCACAGCTGAAGACATTCAGTGTGTACTTGGGTTGGGAAATGATACAGATCACCCCACCAGACTACATCCACTGACGGTGAGAAGGTGTTTCATGAGGATCAAGTACGCTGGGGACTTAAATGTAGGTGTGTTCAACAAGAGCAACCTGTGCCCCCAGTATAAGTACTTGGCACATGTCATCCTAAAGTGCATAGCTTCACGAAGGGGTGGGTTTGACGATCTCTCAGACCAGATACAAAGTGCCTACGTGGCACTGGTGCTGAACCACCCCTTCAGCTTTTCGAGCATGATCTTCTCTTACCTCATAGAGAACTTGGAGGCGAAGGGAAAAGAGGGTTTCCGGATGTACCCTAGGTTCTTACTGATGATTTTTGACGAGAAGCTTCCCTCGCTGCCAAAGGAGAGCCACGACGCTGTGGCTTTAGAGATTATGGATGATACGACACTGGGTCGTATGAGGGTTACCGGGGAAAATAGGTTAAGCCCGCGGTAAAGAGAATTATAGGTCATCTAGCCAAGGTGGACTACGTGGCACCGGGAAGGCGTAAGTGGCGTCACGTAGACAGTGATTCAGAGGTCGAGCAGTTACAACTACCGGAGAATGACTCCGACGACGACGACAGCGGTGATGGTGGAGATGCAGGGCCACTCAACAAAGGGCCCCCACTACCGATATAGCATCTCCAGCATCTACCCATGATGGAGCAGAGGCTGCAGGATTCCATCAGGACTTCATACCTGATGAGGAGGAGGATACTGATGAGGAGGAGGATACTGATGAGGAGCCCCTAACCCGCACTGTGGGGAGCCAGGTAGTTGCCATCGATCGAGGTATTCGGGAGGTTGGTGGACGCCCTGGCGAATCTGGGGAGACTGAAATGAATCCCACATTTGCTCCAGATCAGCCAAGCCGTGTTCCAGGGGGAGCATCCTCCTTGAAAGGATTGAGGAAGAAAAGGATGACTCAGCCCCACGGCTTGAAGAAGAAGAAGAGAAGACTGACCTTCGTAACCACCACCACTTCTACTACCACTACCACCACTCCACCTACCACCACTACTACCACACCCACACCACTACCACCTTCATCTATATTACCCCCAATCTTCACACCTACCACCACTACTACCACACCCACACCACCACCACCTTCATCTATATTATCCTAATCTTCACCACTGCCACCACCCCCACCACTAGCCATCCAGCTGCACCATCATCCTCCTCTCCATATACATCTAGATCACCTCTACCACCCTTTGGGGTAGAGGAACAGTTATCAACGCTGAACAGTATGGTGATGCGTCTGTTAGCGCGCCGATGATGAGAAAACTGCACAAATTCGTTAGTTAGTAGATCTTACTGCTGCACAATCTCAGCAGATTTCTTAGTAGGCTTGATTGATTGATCAGCAGGCTCAGCAGATGTCTCAGCTCCAGGAGCAACATGCCAAGAAGATGGAAGAGCTGGAGGCTGCAAACAAGACTGTCTTCATTAGTTAGTAGATCTTACTACTAAGGATCCAAAGAAGAGCCATTGAAGATAGGAGAAGGAGACGGAGATGATGATGATGATGATGATAGAGTGATGATGATGATAATGATAGTGATGATCACGAGGATGATACTGATGCAGATGTTGATGATGATGAAGACGATTCTTCTGCTGCTGGTGCCACATCTGCAAGAGAATGGAGGAACAAAGGACTCAAGATCAGGGTGCCTCCACATCCGCCCTGGTTGCAGAAGAGCAGAGGATACAGGATAAGAGTAATATTTAGTTATTTACTGTATTCAAATCATATGTATTCGAATCTTGTATCTCACTATTTTAATGAATGTTTATATATTTAATTGTGGTATTTCTATCTTGATTATTAACTAATGATTGTTGTGTTACATGTATAAATCAAGCAGATCCAAACTTTCAAAGGGATGAACATGATGTTGCTCCCCTCCAACAGATCAAGAGTCAGCTCACAATGATTCTTGATCTGCAGGGTATTGTTAGGAGATCGGTGATGTACACTCCTAAAGAAGGAGAGATCATTCACAATCTCACTGACGAGCAAATTGCAGAAATATTCAAGCTCAATCCCGATGAGATTGTCAAGGACGCTCCAACTTTTGTAGAAACCAGTGACGACGAGCTGAACGACAATGATGAGATAGAGATCGAGGACGTCACTGTAGAGCACTATCCCGAGTACGCTGACAAAGAGGGAAATGTGGTCCCTAATTTGGGTGACTCCCTGGTCGGTGATACATTTGAGATATTAGATAAGATGGAGCAAGAGTCCGAGAAGGTTGAAGAACAAGCACAAGCCTTAAACACTGTTGTTGATATCAGAAAGGCTGAATGGGCTGCTTGTTTTGAGGAGATCCAAGCCCAACGTGCTGCTCCTAAACAGAATGTCTACACCAAGCTCTACAATATGAAGAAACATCACAAGGTGTCAGGAAAGATTATTGCGTGGGCCCATTTTGATGATCTTAATGTATACGTGGTGAAGAGAGAGAAATGTATTGAGTACTTTAGATTCCCGCATGACCTAAAGTCTCTACCTGGTTTTGAGCTCAACCAACTAGCTAGACTGAAGCTGTTATACGCTGACCCGAGAAAGATGTCAGGCTGGTTTGAGGCTGCTTTGAAGAAAAAGTACTACACCAGGTGGGTCAACTTCAAACCTCAACAACCTACGACGTATATCAAACGGTCTGAAGTTGATCCCATAATTGGAAAGCCAAAGATAGTGCTAAAGTGGAGTCCTTCACGAACAATGTCAAAGATCCCTCTACGGGAGATGCCACAGGACTTTACTCCTCACTTCAAATGGTGGTACTATGACCGGAGAATAGGGGAAGCTGTCATAGTTCTGAATAAAGAGGGCAGAATGGATACTATCAGGGTATTCGACCCGATGTGGCTTACCAACTTGTTAGCTGACGATGTCTACACTCTATATAAGTGGCCACTATTCTATGACACGCAGGATATTGTACAAGCCCTCCAATTCCAGAATGTGATACGGCTCTGCTTTGCATTTGAAATACATGCAGAAGTCACAAGAGAGGAGAAGTACAAGAAGTACGAGGAGGTTATGAAGAAGGTAAGACGATAGATAGATCTAGGTCCAAGGGGGAGTTTGTTGATACATATGTACCTAGATTCGGATCTTAATATAATATGTCTTGAATATGTAATGCTTGGGTACTTAATGAAATGAGAATGTTTGGTTGTGATTTATAATGTTTAATATTTCATTAATGAGTTGTGTAATGCATATGACTAGATTATATAGGTTTGTGATTGTTTGAATTGATATGCATAATGTTATGATAATGAATACATTCAAACTTGATTAAGTGAAGTTCTCATGTGTCCGAATGGACCATGCGCCCCAACAGTTGTCATGCATACAAATGGCCATGCGATTGAGTGTCCATGCGCCTAAATAGTCCATACGCCTGAACAAATTCATGCGACTGACTCATGGAAAATGGTTCAGTTGTGCGAATGGATCAACCGCATGGCTCAATCGCACGAATGAACCATGCTAATGGTTCAGTCGCACGAATGAGTAACCCTAACCTATAAATACCACCTAATTCATGGAAAAACGTAAGGATAGTACACACTTCGACTCCAGACGTACCCTAGCCGTCCAGAAACCTCAAAGATCATACTCCAAGTTCATAGATTGCATTAGATCAATTTCTAATCAATTCTTAACGTTAGATTCAATCACAAAATTGTTTCTACGCACGTTCTCACTGATTGGATCGCCAATCAAATAAGATTCCACACTATTTGGTTTGGTATACACGTTAATCAGTTAGTACATCGTCAAGTACACAATCCTTAACAAAAAGTCTGTCATGGCTCACATATATGTAATGAAACGATGTAATGATATATGATTTGTGCTTTGATGTTAATGTATCTTAGTTCATATATATGAACTTATTATATAGGTTTGAAGTTATTGTATGATTATTCATGCTAATGGAACATACTTATGGACCATACGCATAAAGACATCATGCTAATGAACCAGTCGCATGACTGATCCAGGAGATCAGTTGTACAATTGAGACATGAGAATGACTCAGTCGCACGATTGAAACTTTAGTCGTGTGTATGAATTAGTCGCATGGGTCAGTCGCACGACTGAACCATGCTAATGGTTTAGTCGCAAGATTGAAGACTACAAACCCATAAATACCACTTAATTCATGGAAAAACGAGACTTTCGATATTTATATCATATACCCACATAACATAGCCGTCCGGAGCATCCAGAACGCATCTTCCAACTTCATAGTTCGCATCTGATCATTTTCTACTCAATCTTATGTTTCTTAATTATTAGATCGATCGGGTTTGCGTTCTCACTGATTGGATCATCAATCAAATAGGATTGTAATGCCTAGATATTTTCTTTAAAGCTGCCAAAAGAAGAAAAGAAATAAAGTCCAAAGTCGAGGGAACCAACTCGCCAACGAGAGAAAGTTGGGTGAATTGATGTATTTGAAGGGAGAGGGCATCCCTTACCCTCTCCCCCACACCCAAAATTCAGCAAAGAGAAAGAGAGGAGAAAGAAAGGGAGAAAAGAGAGAAAGGTTGGTTCGAGTAGATTCAAGCGAGCAAAATCATCGTGTAGTGGGTCCAAACGAGGCTCTACTTCTTGGTGTGGTTTGTGTGAGTTCTAGGACCCATCTTTTAAATAGTTTTGGTCGATTTTAGGGCTGAAACAAATCTAAAAACCTGTTTTTGTATGTGTGTGTTTGACCCATTTATATGTGTTTGCATGTGATGCGTTTGGAGTTTGTTTCCGGGCTTGTGCATGCTTGAATGGTGTTAGGGTATGCATTCCTAAGGTTTAGGATGGTTGATTTGGGCTTAGAAGAGGTTTGGATGAGCTTAGAGGTCGAAAATGGCAGATTGGGTTCGGGAGTGAGTTGTATTCTGCGCAGTTAGGGCTATGCGACCGAATGGCATGCCAGTCGTGCGACTGAAGTCCACACGCATGCAAGTCGTGCAATTAAGGTTCAATCGTATGTGAGTCGTGTGAATGGAGCCCATACGCATGCTAGTCGTGCGACTGAAGGTCAATCGCATGGGGAGTCATGCGATTGGGAGTTCATTTGCATTGAGTCCATCCTCATTAGTTCCATTCGCATGGGACTCATTCGCATAGGTGTCCATCCGCGTTAGGTCGATCCACATGGGTGTTCATCCACATAGGTGTTCATTCGCATTGGTCTATTCCCATGATGTTTAGTCACCTGGAGGCCATGCGACTGAAGGGTGCCCATACGCCCAAGTAGGGCTGGGGTACCCGAGGAAAACATAGTGTATGTACTGACTTTCGGGGGAAAGTGTAGATGTAAGTTTTGACGTGGGAAATTCCTTCAAGTTCATGTAATATGAATTTTGAGGCCTTAGAGGTTATGTTGGGCATGATGATGTATGAGGTTGCATGTTTATGCATGATGTATGTTATGTATGTATGATGTTGCCCTGTATGATGTTGATGAATGTGTATGTTGATGTTCCTTATTATGACGTATGATTATCTTTCCCGTGACTTTACATTGAATGTAAATGAATGAATGGAAGTATTATGTAACATAAAGTGAAAGATAATGAAAAGAGGAACATGATGAATGAATGCATGCATTAATGAACAAATGAAAATAAGAAAGGCTTACAAGCAAATGAATGGATTTGCACACCCAATGAAGGTGTTAGCTTAACGGTGTGCGAGTTAGCTACCCCGAAGGATGCACACTGGGGTCCAATCTTTGTGATTGACCATATGTATGGGATCCTTGCTGCTTGCCCTAGGTGTTAGAGTTAGCTTCATGCACAATGTTCAAGGTCTATGAATGACCTCAGGCCCAGTTACCCGCTTCGTGCAAAATGGTCGGGGTATAGCATATGGCATTGATCCGGAATGAAAGAGAAAAGATAAGTGGTGAATGTATGTTTTATTATATAACTAGAACTTACTCAGCACGCTGACTTTTATGTGTTTCTAGTTGGCAGGTAATGATTGCTGATGATGGCACGAGGTGGCTACTCAGCTCTTTTGGATGGCATCCATTTTTATAATACTTTTGTGATGTAATGCAACATATATTTTTGTAGCTGGATAACAATGTATTGTTTGCAAAAGCCTTTATAATGAAATGAAATGTCATTTTTGAATGTTTCCGCTGAAATACTTTATTGAAGTCAATGTAATTATATGTTTTATATGCAATGATTTATCAGGTGTAAGCATCCCGGGAATGGGGCCTTACAAGTTGGTATCAGAGTCAAAGTTTTAGTGAAATAGGTTAATTTTCAAAATAAACCTTAACTTAAACTGAGAATGGGATGGAAAGGGAATGGATGCTAATCTGAGTAGCTGCGTGCCATTAGGTATATTTGTAATGTTAACCAGTATTATGTGCGCATGTTATGTGGTTATTGCTGTTTGTAGATTTAAATACTGATGTAGTCAGGATAGGTAACGCTGGGGTATGAAGAGTAAAGTAAGTGGCTAATCAGAACTGGCCAATATAATTAGGGACCTACTATACTTGACATAAACGGAGCTGTTCCCTTGAATGACTGTGTTGGTGTTTGAATCTTTCAGTGTGCATGTGAATGGCCGATGGTAGATCTTCGAAAGCCACTCGTGGAGGTGGTCGTGATGGGCTTGGTGCTGAGCCGTGACCCAAAAGAGGAAGACCCAGAGTTGAAAAGGTGGTTCACAAAGAACCAAAGACCCCTCATCCAGAGGGTGGTAACGAGAGCACCAATCTGAGAGCCTCAGTAAAGGAGGCTATTGTTGAAGAAGTCCCTCAGGTCATGCAGACAATCCTACCGTCTGTAGTGATCGAAGTTATCAAGGCTGCACGGGAGGGGAAAGAAAAGAGAGGAACAGGTCCGCGGGAGGAAAAGAGCACCAGAGCCTGAAATGGTTCTATCTGATGATGAAGAAGAAGAGGAAGAGCCTGCACCGGAGGCGGCACGAGGCTGTAATTATGGGGCGTTTCAACGGTGCAAGCCCCTTACTTTTGATGGAAATGACACTGCTGTTGCTGCTCACCGATGGGTGAGAGAAATTGAGTCCGTCTTAAATCTCAGCGAGTGCCGGGAGGACCAGAAAGTAAAGTTTGCTGCCCATTCTTTGGTGGACTCGGCTTTATGCTGGTGGGACAATATAGTCCAAGCCGAGGGTAGCAGGACCATTGGAGAATGAGATGGTCTGAACTTAAGAGGTTGGTGATCAAGGAGTTCTGTCCTCATAGAGAAATGGATAAAGTTGAGAGAGAGTTCATGCAGTGGGAGGCGGGAACCGTGACACATCAGCAGTACACCACGAAGTTCAACGAAATGGCACGTCTGGTGCTGGACCAAGTGACACTTCTGTCATGAAAGATTAAAAGATACATTCGGGGCTTTCCAGTGGATATCCGTAGCATATGATCGCTGTTCAACCGAGCACGTTTAGTTCAGCGGTGGATTTGGCGGGGAGACTGTATGATGAGAGAACGGTGGTGGTGACTGAAGGTAGCAAGAAGGGTGGTGGTGATTGGAACTGGCATGGGAAGAGGTTTGGTCGGGGTGATGCCTCGACGGGTAATAAGAAGGCACGGGCGGACGATCTCCGTGTAGTCACATCGGGTACGAGATTGAAGAAGTGTGGCAAATGTGGGAAAGAGCATGGTGGTGAGTGTAGGTGGGGGCTGAATGTCTGTTTCAAGTGTGGGAAGCCTGGTCACATGGCTAGAGACTGCAGGGGTGCAAGGTGTTTCAACTGTGGGGAAAGTGGTCATATGAGTAAAGACTGTAAGAAGCCGAGGGCTGAGGGTTCCAGGGTGAAGAAGACTGGAGGAGAAGGAGCAAGGGCGAGCGCTAGGGCATTCACTATGACACAGGAGGAAGCTAGGACGAACCTTGATGTTGTGTCCGGTACATTTCTAGTGAACCAACTTTAGCTTCCGTGTTATTTGATTCGGGTGCTAGTAAAAGTTTTATTTCTACTACTTTCGGTGCCAAACTACCTGTTAGTAGTAGACGTGTTGATGCGCCCTTTGATGTAGAAACTGCCATAGGCAAGTCTACCATGATTTCTGAAAAGATAGAGAACTGTGATGTGGAGCTAGAAGGTCATAAGTTTCCTGTTAGACCGTTCGTGATGACCTTAGGTGGTTTCAATTTGGTTCTTGGGATGGATTGGTTGGCAGACTTCGAGGCGAACATTGTGTGTCACAAGAAGATGATTCGTTTGGCAGTGCCTGACGGGAGTTCGGTAACTGTTTATGGGGATCGGGTCACGATGATCCAAAAGGTAATCTCAATGGCAGTGGCAGGAAAGTGTTTGAGGCGTGGATGTAGCGCCTACTTGGCTTATGTAAAGGATGTGGATACGCCAACACCACAATTATCCAATGTATTGGTTGTGTGTGACTTTCCGGACGTGTTCCTAGAAGATTTACCAGGAGTGTCACCTGACAGAGAGATCGAGTTTCAGATTGATCTGATACTGGGTGCCCAACCTGTTGCCAAGGCACCGTATCGGTTGGCTCCGATGAAGATGAAAGAGTTGATGGAGCAGTTGCAAGAACTGCTTGATAAGGGGTTCATTCGACCAAGTATCTCTCCTTGGGGTGCTCCGGTCTTATTCGTAAAGAAGAAATACGATAGTATGAGGATGTGCATTGACTACCGTGAGCTGAACAAGTTGACGATCAAAAACCGATACCCCTTACCGAGATTCGACGATTTGTTCGATCAGCTTCAGGGTGCCAGTTGGTTTTCAAGGATAGACCTTCGATCGGGCTACCTTTAGTTGAAGGTGAAGGAGCATGATATCCCTAAAATAGCTTTCCGCACGCCTTACGGTCACTACGAGTTCCTTGTCATGTCTTTTGGTTTGACCAATGCACTAGCTGCTCTTATGGATTTGATGAATTGGGTGTGTCGGCCGATGTGGATAAATTAGTGATTCTGTTTATTGATGACATCCTGATTTATTCGAAGAGCGAGATCGAGCATGCCGGTCACATTCGGGAGGTTTTGGAAACATTGAGAAAGGAGAAGTTGTACGCTAAGTTCTCCAACTGCGCATTTTGGTTGCGTGAGGTTCAATTCTTGGGTCATGTGGTGAATCTTGACGGGATTATGGTCGACCCGGAAAAGGTGGAGGTAGTGATGCAATGGAAGTCTCCAAAGACGCCATCCGAGATTCGTAGCTTCTTGGGTTTGGTGGGCTACTATAGAAGATTCATTCAAGACTTCTCTAAGATCGCTTCTCCACTAACTAAGTTGACCCGGAAAGATGTAAAGTTTGTATGGGGTCAAGCTCACGAGAAGTCGTTTGAAGAGTTGAAGACGAGATTTACTCAAGCTCCTGTTCTGTCATTACCCGAGGAAGTGAAGATCTGGTGGTTTATTCTGATGATTCCTACTCGGGGTTAGGGTGTGTGTTAATGCAGAGGGGGAAGGTTATAGCCTATGCATCCTGACAGTTAAAGGTCCATGAGGTCAACTATCCTACTCATGACTTGGAGCTTGCAACCGTGGTCTTTGCACTAAATATTTGGAGGCACTATCTTTACGGACGAAGTGCACCATTTTCACTAACCACAAGAGCTTGAAGTACTTCTTTGAGCAGAAGGACCTGAACATGAGACAGAGACGATGGTTGAAGCTCATAAAAGATTATGACTGTGAGATCCATTACCGTCCTGGAAAATCCAATATGGTGGCGGACGCCCTTAGCAGAAAAGAGAGACCCGAGCCGATCCGGGTGAAAGCATATCAGTGATCATGACTTTGGATGTGATGAAGCAAGTCAAGGAGTTTCAATATGAGGCATTGAAAGAAGATCATCTTAACTCTGAAAGAATGAGAGGTCTGCTCAGAGAATTAGGTGAGAACACGCTTGGTGTTAGAACTCGATTCGGGAGGACATTGATGCCTTGTTTTGGGGATCTACGCACGAGGATCATGGATGAAGCTCACAAGACTCGATACTCCATTCATCTAGGTGCCACAAAGATGTACCAAGACATGAAGAAAGATTATTGGTGGCGGGTATGAAGCGTGATGTGGTGGAGTATGTGAGTAAGTGCCTTACTTGCTTACAAGTGAATGCCAAGCATCAAAAGCCGTATGGGAAGATCCAACCTTTGGATATACCGGAATGGAAGTGGGAGCACATCACCATGGATTTTATTACAAAGCTGCCACGTACTCCGAAAGGGTATGACACCATATGAGTGATAGTCGACTGTTTGATGGAGAGTGCTCACTTCCTACAGATCTGCGAGACATATTCATCTGAGAGGTTAGCGGATCTTTTCATCAAAGAGATTGTAACTCGTCACGGTGTACCAGTCTCTATTGTGTCTGATCGTGACACTCGGTTTACATCCAAATTTTGGAAGAAATTCCATGACGCTATAGGGACGAGGTTACATATTAGCACGACTTATCATCCCCAGACTGATGTTCAGTCTGAGAGGACCATTCAGACATTGGAGGACATGCTTCAAGCATGTGTTATTGATTTTGGGGGAAGTTGGGATGACCACTTACCGTTAGCTGAATTCTCATACAACAACAGTTATCATGCCAGTATTGGTATGCCTCCTTATGAGATGCTATATGGTAGGAGATGCAGAACACCCGTCTGTTGGGGTGATATTGGTTAGAAAGAGTTAGGAAGCGTTGAGGTAATTGAGGCTACGACTGAGAAGCTTGAAAAGATCAAAGCCTTCATGAAGGCAGCCAAAGATAGACAGAAGTCGTATGTTGATAAACGATGCAGGTCGATTAAGTTCCAGGTGGGTGACTTGGTTATGTTGAAGGTCTCACCTTGGAAGGGCATCATCCGATTCAGGAAGCGGGGAAAATTGAGCCCAAGGTATATAGGGCCTTTCCGAATCATTGCTAGAGTAGGAGAGGTGGCCTATAGACTGGAGTTACCAGATGAGTTAAGTGGAATTCACCTGACATTCCATGTATCTCATATGAGAAAGTGCTTGACAGATTAAGATATGATTGTTCCATTAGAGGATATCGAAGTAGACGAACGGCTCAATTATGTGGAGCAACCGGTGGCAATCATCGATCGAAAAGAAAAGAGGCTGGGAAATAAGTGGTTCCTCTTGTGCGTGTGCAGTGGAAGCACAGGAAGGGATCCGAGTCTACGTGGGAGACTGAAGAAGAAATGAGGCGGCATTACCCATGTTTGTTCTAGGAATAACATGTTTCGGGGACGAAACCTATTTAAGGGGGGTGGACTTGTAACGCCCGGATATTTTCTTTAAAGCCGCCGAAAGAAGAAAAGAAATAAAGTTCAAAGTCGAGGGACCAAACTCGACAACAAGAGAAAGTTAGGTGAATTGATGTAATTGAAGGGAGAGGGCAGCTCTTACCCTCTCCCCCACACCCAAAATTCAGCAAAGAGAAAAAGAGGAGAAAGAAAGGGAGAAAAGAGAGAAAGGTTGGTTCGAGTAGATTCAAGCGAGCAAAATCAACGTGTAGCGGGTCCAAACGAAGCTCTACTTCTTGGTCTGGTGTGTGTGAGTTCTAGGACCCCTCTTTTAAATGTTTTTGGTCGATTTTGGGGCTGGAACACATCTGAAAACCTGTTTTTGTATGTGTGTGTGTTTGACCCATTTGTATATGTTTGTGTGTGATGCGTTTGGAGTTTGTTTCCGGGCTTGTGCGGGCTTGAATGGTGTTGGGGTACGCATTCCTAAGGTTTAGATTGGTTGATTTGGTCTTAAAAGAGGTTTGGATGAGCTTAGAGGTCGAAAATGGAAGATTGGGTTCGGGAGTAAGCTGTATTCTGTGCAGTTGGGCTATGCGACCGAATGGCATGCCAGTCGTGCGACTGAAGTCCACACACATGCCAGTTGTGCGATTGAGGTTTAATCGCATGTGAGTCGTGCGACTGGAGCCCAGACGCATGCCAGTCGTGCGACTGAAGGTCAATCGCATGGGGAGTCATGCGACTGGGAGTTCATCCACATTGAGTCCATCCGCATTAGTTCCATTGCATTAGATTCATCCGCATAGGTGTCCATCCGCATTAGGTCCATTTGCATGGGTGTTCATCCGCATAGGTGTTCATCCGCATTGGTCCATTCGCATGATGTTCAGTCGCCTGGAGGCCATGCGACTGAAGGGTGCCCATACGCCCAAGTAGGGCTGGGGTACCCGAGGAAAAGGTAATGTACTGACTTTCGGGGGAAAGTGCAGATGTAAGTTTTTACGTGGAAAATTCCTGCAAGTTCATGTAAGATGACTTTTGAGGCCTTAGAGGTATGTTGGGCATGATGATGTATGATGTTGCACGTTATGCATGTGTATGGATGATGTATGATGTTGCCTGTATGATGTTGATGACTGTGTATGTTGATGTTCTTATTATGACGTATGATTATCTTTCCCATGACTTAAGTTGAAATGTAAATGAATGAATGAAATTATTTAACGTAAGTGAAGATAATAAAAAGAGGACGTGATGAATGAAGCATGCATTAATGAACGAATGAACGCAGAAAGGCTTGCAAGAAATTAAGAGTTGCACACCCAATGAAGGTGTTAGTCAACGGTGCGGGTTAGCTACCCCGAAGGATGCACACTGGGTCCAATCTTGTGATTGATAATATATATGGGATCCTTGCCGCTTGCCCTAGGTGCTGGAGTCAGCTTTGTGCACAATGTTCGAGGTACATGAATGACCTCAGGCCAAGTTACCGCTTTGTGCACAATGTTCGGGGTTTAAGCATTGGCATTGATCTGATGAAAGAGAAAAGATAAGTGATGAATTACTACCTAGGTACTTGGAGTACCTTGTGCCCAATGTTCGGTTATGAAAGCCTCTGGTCCAGTTACCACTCGTGCATAATGTTAGGGATTAATGTACATGCATCGGAAGTAATGAAACGTTACAATGAGTGTAAGAGTATAAACGAATGAGAATGATAATGAGTACGACAAATGGAAAAGTGAATGAACGATTAATGAAGATTGATAATGATTTATCTATGTGTTACGTATGAGCATGATCGCATGACAGTAAAGAGCGTTTTAACAAAAGAAAAGTATGTTTTAGTATAAAAACTAGAAATCACTAGCAACGCGACTTTTATTGGGTTTCCAGTTGGAAGGTAATGATTGCTGAGGATGGCACGAGGTGGCTATTCGTTCTTTTGGATGGACATCCATTTTTATCAGGCTTTTGTGATGTAATGCAAAACATATATTTTTGTTAAATGGTAATGTGTATTGTTTGCAAAAGCCTTATAAGAAATGAAATGTCATTTTTGAATGTTTCCGTGAAATTCCTTTATTGAAGTCAATGTAGTTATCGTTTTTATGCGTAATGATTTATCAGCTGTAGAGTCCGGACCGGGTGACAGGATCAGTGATCACAAGTTTGATGTATCAGAATATAAAGCAGCGGAATACAAACTAGAATTAGACAAATTGTAGCAAGCAATCGATACTTGTAAGCATTAAGATCGCATACGGTTATAGGGAGAGAATATGTATTTCTGATTTCTAGGAATGTTTATAGATGTAGAATATTTCTAATCAAATCAATCATTCATTCCATTCATTCACTCATCGTCCATATTACATAGGTTGTTGTCACTTATATAGAGTGCAACAATCACTGCTGTTATCACGGAAAGTGACAACTGGCAGATCCAATACAAAAATAACTAATTCTTAACAAACTACTGAAATGTTCACAACTACTGAGAACATATCAGCATGTTAAGTACAAAATATAAAACTACTGAAACTACAACGACTGAAGAACAAGCTCTTCAGTCGTTTTACAAAACTACTGAAACATAAAAATATAAAACTACTGATATCACAACTACTGAAGAAGTACTCTTCAGCAGTTGTGACAAACTACTGAGGCTTCAGTACTTGATCTTCAGACTTTGACCTTCAGGTGTTTCATCAGCTGATGACTTCAGTAGATATCATCAGCTGATGTCTTCAGTCTTTGTCTTCAGACTTTGTACATCAGTTGTTGATCTTCAGCACTTGTGAACTCTTCAGCTGTTGTACTTCAGTACTTTGGTCTTTCAGCTTCAGCACTTGTGTTCTTCAGCTGTTGTACTTCAGCACTTTGTTCTTCAGCTGTTAAGGTCTTCAGCACTTGATCTTCAGCTGTTGAAGTCTTCAGCACTTGTCAAACTACTGATGAGGCTTTCAGCAGTTGTTGTGATACCATGTGGGACTTAGAGGTTTTCTGATCTTGGCTCATTGGTTCTTTTGGTCCAACAAACTCCCCCTGAACCAATGCAGCCAAAACCTCTAACTTATTATCTCCCACTTATTGATGGCAAAATGTTGGTCTTTTTCCTTCTTGATCAGTAGAGAAGATGACCCATGTAAGCTCCGGCCTGGGAAGAAATCTCAAATATTTGTTTGGCAGAGTATGAATGGGAACTCTGTTTTGGGGAACTGGACACAGAGTTGTTATCCCATTCATGAGATTTACTTCCCCATAATGAGTCTGTATGACTCACGAACATAGGCCTCAAGGAGAACAACTTGTTCCTCCTGAGAGAGTTCTTCTGCTCCTCCTTCGAAGAAGAACTCTGGACCATAGTACTCTGATAAGTACTTCATGGTCCTGCCATTTTTCAGCTCCACCGTAGTTACCTCCCTATATACAAATTCATCAGGATGGTTGCCTTCAAGGAGTAACTGGAGCTCATTCTTCTGGATGTCTTCAAGCTTTTTATATAACAACCCCTTCTTAATCATCTTGTTTTCTAGTAAGGCTTGAGGGGTCTTCTTTGCTTGGTGAGCTTTCTTGAATTCATCAATGATTTCCAAGGTGAGACTACAACGGCCAACATGATGGTAGACTCTATTGTTTTTCGTACCTGGCCGTTGTATCTGTGTGGGATAGTTCTTTTATGGATTCTAGAACTCACCCTGGGGTCTGGCCATACTCTCACTCTCTCCTTCTGATACTGAAAGGTGTGCCTGAGAGTGTACAGCCTTTGAGCATGCCCTTTCATGGCTTGAATAGATGATGACTGAGGAAATTCCTTGTCAACCATCTTCAACAGTTGCTCATCGTGCTGTTTCTGCTGTTCTTCTTCTTCTATCTTGACTCTGACCATTTCCCTTTGAGAGTCAGGTGTGATCATGGATTGACTTCGGGGTTTTGGTAGCTTCAGAACAGCAGAGAGTGGCAGACTATCATCTTCATCCTCTCTTCTTCTCTTCTTCTTCCATCCTCAGCACCCTTCTCCTCCTTCTGGGTACATCACTGGATGATGGTGGGTTGGTGAAGGAATTGGTTTTGAAGAATGAGGATGTTTGGATTTGGCTTAGAGGTTGGTTGGGAGATTTGAGGGATAGGATCTGTTTGAGTGGGTGGAAGGGAAGGTTGATCTAGCATCCTTGTAGTTAGTTCGCCTTTGTGAGTTTAGCCATCTCTAACCTTTTACCAGCCCCAGCCTCATCAAGGGCTTCCACAATAATCCCTTGTTGAATTGCTCAGACAGACAGATTCTGGTGGCTATAGCCAGAATGCTGTCCCTGGTCCATGCGCGGATCTCCATTAATGATCTTCCCAAGTATTTTGCAATAAAGCGGATCATTATTTCCAACCTCTCTTTCTCAAGAGCATCATACCCTGCCCATCGGGTTTGTATCTCTTGTACTTCTAACCTTCTGATCTCACTATCCAGTGTGGCTGTGTCAAACCCCTGCCTGAAGAGTTGTTCAATTATTTTATCCATGGAGCGGCTGTGTGTGGTGTCAGCTTCTTTGACCAGCTCCTCCAAGGATTTGTCTTCAGCAGTGTGATCATCAGCACTTCTCTTTCGCTTGTAAGTGAGCAGAGGTTGCTTTTCTTTTCCTCCTCTTGGGCTTGCATCACTCTTTCCTCGGATCTTTTCCTCTTCCTTTCTTTCACTGCAGTACTCTCCCCCTTTTTGGTTGCATTGGAGGAAGGGGTTGTACCGCAGAAAGAGTCTTTTGGACAGCAGCATCAACAAGGGCTGTAATGTTGAGGAAAGCCTCTCATCAAGGGCTTTGATCACTATATCAGTGATTATGGGTGTGATGAGAGGAAGGGAATTTTGGAGTACAGCACCTATTTGCTCAGGAGGGTTCTGTTCCTGAGAAGTAGGGCCTGAAGCAGAGGCAGGTGGTTGATTTTGGGGTGGCTCGGTGTTTGGGAAACCTTCAAGGGAAGGTGCCATCTGTGGGTGTATTATGGTGGCAGATGGACTTGCATCCTGAGACATCTTGGCCAGCAGCTCTTTGAGTCTGCTAACTCATCCTCTAGAATGGTGTTTTGAGCAACTACATCATAGAAGAAGCTCAGGTCATCATCAGTTGATACTGAATCACCTGACCTCCTGCTTAGAGCAGATTTACATGCACTGGGTGTAGACCAGTTGGTGCATGTGCCCCTTGTGCTTGGTACTGGGGACTTCCAGCCTCAGGACAATGTCCATCATCAGCTGTTGCCTCTAGGGAGGTCTTAGCAATGTTACCAGCCTCACTCTGGTCATGTGCTGAGTCAGAGGAGGTGGCAGCCTCACTAGATATTCTAAGCTCCTTGTCTACACCAGGAGATAGAATTGGGAAACCCCTGTGCTGTGGGTTCTCAGGTGCACTGTGTTCCTCCCCCTCAATTGTAGAGGTATTCCCAGTAGTAAGTGGTTTCTGGGGAGGGGGTGAGGAGTGCAATTGAGTCAGCACTTGTGCAACTATTAAAGTTGGGCTGTGAGGGGCGGTTGTTTGGGGTAAGGGGTAGAAGCAGTGTGCACCTGGGGGATGGTGCTCTTCAATGGCAATCTCCTCAAGTGAGTAAGATCCCAGATAAGTAGGTGCCCCTTGGGGTTGCTGCAGGCTCCTGTTGAGAGGAAGCCTGAGCGGCTGTGGCTGGAGGAGTCATTGTATCCACTAGGGGGTTTGGACTAGTGGATATATCCTGCGTTTGTGTTGCAGGGGCATCCTCAGGGGACTCAATTCCCTGAGTAGCCATTTTGGGTTTCTTTTTGGTGGGTTTGGTGGGGACTTTGGATTGGAGGTGGTGGCTGTGGGTTCCAGCTGCGTGGGTTTTCGCAGCTTGGCAGCCATTTTTAGTGTCCGGTCAGAGTTGTGCCGGGAGTATACTTCTGGCAGAACAGCCGTAGCAGGGACTCCCAAGCCAACAAGTCCCTCAGCATTAAGCTGGTCGTAATAATGGCCATTATGAACCGTGGATAGAGTATCCAACGGTTGGCAGTTAGTTTTTGAGCCATATCTTTGAGCTCTGAAAATATTAATTCTGAAAAGTTTAGTGGTTGTTGCTCAAGGATAGAATACATTACCTGCTGCCATTTGGTGGACATTTGATCCCAAGACGACGTCTTAGGGGCCAAACATACATTGACCATGTGAAAAATCAGGCGCTCAGCGTCATTAAGTGTTTCTTCATGATGGTGGTGGCACTGAGATCGCCTTGATATCCATGCTGAGCAAAGGATAGATCTATGGTGCCCTTCGGATATCCAGCAGGAGAAGTAGCATCATTCAGTTGAAGAATTTACGGATTGTTGCAGGAGTAATGACTACTTCTTTGTGTGACGACTGACCGAGGGATGGGTGTGTTGCTCTCCTCAGTGGTAACAGTAACGTTCATCCAAAATTGGTTCAAGGATTCGGCATGTAAGACGGGGTTCAGAAGGAATGCCTTGTTGTATTGGGACTGAACCATAAGATCGATAGCAGTATCGAACTTAGTCCAGATCGGCGATTTAGTGAGGTAGGCAACACAGTTGTGTCGCGGTTTAATTTGCATAGACGCCATGGAGAAGAGGGAAGTTTTGGAGAGGAACGTTAGGTTTGAAGAAGATGAAGCATGAGAGCTAGGTTAGGGTATATATAGGGTACGGGTAGGGAAACGACTGAAGGATGTGGTGTTAGTCATCAGTAGTTTTAAACGACCGTTGACATGGTATTATCCTTTCAGACGTTGAAACAGCTGAAGTCGTGGTGTTAGGCATCAGTAGTTTAGAAAACTACTGAAGACCGTGGTTTTGACTTCAGATGATTGAAACAACTGAGGACTTGGTGTTTGTCATCAGTAGTTATGAAACTACTGAAGACAGTGGTTTTGTCATCAGCTGTTGTAAACAACTGAAGACTTGGTATTAGTCATCAGTAGTTATAAAACTACTGAAGACGTGGTTTTGCTTCAGTTGTTTAAAATGAAACAGCAGTTGTACAAACGACTGAAGAGAAAGTTCTCTTCAGCTGTTTTCGTCAATTCTTAGCTTTTCAGCTGTTTCAAACTGTCCTCAACACATTCATCAGTCTTTTGGCTGATTTCAGTTGTTTCATAGGACATCAGTACTTATCTGTTTTTACTGATTGCAGTAGTTGTAACTGCATCAGTAGTTGTAACTACATCAGTAGTTTAGAACAGATGAAGTACTTCAGTACTTGTGAGACATTTAGCCTTCAGTAGTTATAAAAACTACTGAGGTTAAAAGAGCTCATCAGTACTTATATGTGACATAGGTACTCATGATCATCAGTATGAATTACTAAGATCATCAGTAGTTGTCACTTATTCTAGTGCTGCAGCATACCAAGCCTTAACACCAGGTTTTGGAAAGTTGAACTATCCAAAGGCTTAGTAAAAATGTCTGCAAGCTCATCAGCACTAGGCACAAACTTAGGATCAATCAGACCTTTTCAAAACAATCCCTTATAAAATGATGTCTGATCTCTATATGTTTGGTCCTAGAGTGCTGGACTGGATTTTTGACAATGCAAAGAGCTGAAGCACTATCCATTAACAATGGAGTCTTAGTCTCTGTAATGCCATAATCCAAAAGTTGGTTTTGAAGCCAGAGTACCTGAGATGTACAGCTTGCAGCAGCAATGTACTCTGCTTCAGCAGTGGATGTAGCAACTGAGGTCTGTTTCTTGCTCTGCCAAGAAATCAAGCAGTTGCCTAGGAATTGACATCCACCAGAAGTTGATTTCCTGGTCAACTTACACCCTGCATAGTCACTGTCAGAAAAAGCAACTAATTTACCAGAATGTCCGGTAGAATACCATAAACCTAGAGATGGAGTGCCTTGCAGATATCTAAAGATCCTCTTGACTGCAATCAGATGAGACTCTTTAGGTGCAGCCTGAAATCTAGCACAAACACATGTAGCAAACATAATATCTGGTCTAGAAGCTGTTAAATACATCAAGGACCCAATCATACATCTGTAAAGTGTTTCATCAACCACTTTACCTTTCTGATCTGAGTCCAGTTGTGTGGTGCTGCTCATGGGAGTAGAACAGGGCTTACAGTTTTGTAAATCAAACTTTTGCAAAAGATCTTTTGTATATTTGGACTGATGAATAAAAATTCCATCAGCCTTTTGTTTGATTTGCAACCCCAGAAAGAACTGTAATTCTCCCATGGCACTCATTTCAAACTTCTGTTGCATCAACTTTGTAAAGGCATCACACAACTTTGGATCAGAGGATGCAAAAATGATATCATCTACATAAATTTGAACAAGTAGATTATGCTGCCCAGCTTTCTTAATGAATAAAGTCTTGTCTATGGAGCCTCTAGTGAAATTGTTTTCCAGAAGAAAGTTTGATAATGTCTCATACCAGGCTCTGGGAGCTTGTTTTAACCCATAAAGAGCTTTATCAAGCTTATACACCCAATTAGGATGTTTATTGTCCTCAAAGCCTGGAGGTTGACATACATAAACCTCTTCTTTAACTTTTCCATACAAAAATGCACTTTTGACATCCATTTGAAAGACTTTAAGGTTTTGATAAGCAGCATAAGCTAAAAACAATCGAATTGCTTCCAGTCTGGCTACAGGGGCAAAGGTTTCATCATAATCAATACCTTCTTCTTGTGCAAACCCCTGAACAACCAGTCTGGCCTTGTTCTTAACAATAAGCCCATTTTCATCAGTTTTGTTCCTAAACACCCATTTAGTGCCTATTGCACACTTACCTGGAGGTAGAGGAACCAGTTCCCACACTTGCTGTTTCTTGAACTGAAGAAGCTCAAGCTGCATGGCATCAACCCATCCATTGTCCTTTAAAGCAATGTGATAATTCTTTGGCTCTTGCTGACTGATGAAGAGAGCATAGAAGCAGAATTTGACAATTGACTTCTTGTTGATACTCCAGCAGTGATATCACCAATGATTTGAGACATAGGGTGATTCTTCAGATCTTGATACACAATGAGATCTGTGCAAGTGTTTGTAGCCGGTTCAGCAGCAACAGATGGTGATGGTGAATCATTTCCTTGAAACCAATCAGTGGATGGTAATTCAAAGGAAGTTGAATTCGAAGAAATCTCATCAGCATTTGTTGTGGATGGTGCTACTGGCGCTACAGGAACATCAGGTCTAGCTGAGTCAGGCAGCTGATCACTAAACCTGAAGAGGTGAGTACTGCAATCATCATCATCATCAGCAGTACCACCAGGTGGTGAACTGTTGACAGGAGCAACAGCAGGAGTTTGATAAGGAACATATTGCAGTATGTCCAAATCAAATAACTCCACAGGACTTTGTGGAATCTTGTCCTTTGGAGATTCATTAAACTTAACATGTAGAGTTTCTTCAACCATCTTTGTTCTGCAGTTGAAGACTCTGTATGCCTTGCAAGTAGATGAATAACCAACAAAGTATCCTGCATCCACCTTAGGATCAAATTTGTGGAGTTGATCCTTTGTGTTGAGAATAAAACAGGGACACCCAAATGCTTTGAAAAATGAAATCAGAGGAGCCAAATGATGGAGAACTTCATATGGAGTCTTCATCAACCTCTGATTTACTAAAACTCTATTTTGCACATAACAAGCTGTGTTGACAGCTTCGGCCCAAAAGGTCAATGGCAAACCTGAGTCAGCCAGCATGGACCTTGCAGCTTCAATGAGGGTCCTGTTCTTTCTCTCCACTACTCCATTTTGTTCTGGAGTCCTTGGAATGCTGAACTGCCTTTTGATTCCCTTTGAAAGATAGAAGTCATCAAGTGTATGATTTCTGAACTCAGTTCCATTATCACTCCTAATACACTTGACTGGAAGGGAATACTGCTTCTCAATGTACAGCACAAAGTGGATAATCTTCTGAGCAGCCTCATCCTTTGAATGTAGAAAGAAAGTCCATACAAATCTGGAGTAATCATCCACAATTACCAGACAGTATTTCTTCTTTGCCATGCTCATTACTCTCACAGGACCAAATAGATCCATATGCAGTAATTGCAAGCAGGCAGTGGACTTGGACACTTCAATAGGAGGGAATGAGACTTTGTGCTGTTTTCCTTTTAAACAAGCAGTGCAGGTTTCATCACAGTGGAACTCCTTTATTGGTAAGCCTCTGACTAAACTATTGTGGCTAAGCTGATTCATGTTTTGAGATTAACATGACCAAGCCTCCTGTGCCACAGTTTAGATTCTTGAGAAGAGGCTTTGGAAAATAGGCAAGGATTGCCTTTGAGATCTATCTTCTTAGAGAGATCTAAGGCATACACTCTTCCTGTCCTGTTGGCTTTCAGGAGAGTGTGATCATCCAACACCTTGTCAATCAAGTGCAAAACTTTGGATGACAGAATCCTACAGTTTTGACTTGTGAAAAGGGCAACATGGCCTTTATCACACATTTGACTGACACTCAAGAGGTTGTACTTGAGATTTTCCACATGATTAACATCATCAAATTTGATTTCTCCATTGGAGACAAAGCCCTTACCGATGATGTAACCCCTAGCATCATTGCCAAAAGAGACAAATCCCTTCTTTCCTTGAGAGTAGTCATGAAGAAGAGAGATGTTCCCAGTCATGTGCATAGATCCCCCACTGTCTACATACCAGATGCTACTTTGGCATGTTGAAGAACCCTGCAAATAAAACAATCAGTTAGTTTTAGAGACCCAAACCTTTTTGGTTTTGGGCCTGGTCTCATCAATAGATGGTAAACTAACATGTTTATTTGTAACAACAGCCTGAGAAGAAGAAGATGGTGTAGAAGAGGAGTCCTTTGGCTTAGACCTCCTTTTCTGTGGTTTCAACATAGGAGAATCTAGTTGGTTAACTCTACCCAACAGATGTTGTACCATCATCACCAGCTGTGTCTGATTTTGTGATAAAGCTTTCAGCTCATCAGACACATTGCTAGTGGAGTTAGATAAGGTCCTATGTTGCACCTTCTTCTTTTGAGCACCCTCAGCTGTCACCTGTTTAACTCCTTCCTTTTGGATTTCTTTAAGGACTTAAGGGTTACAGGATTTGATGTTGCTGATACAAATGTGGTCTCAAACTCAGTTTTCATTTTTACCATTTTCTCATTAATTTCTTCTTTTTGTTTGAGTTTGGAACCTCTTTTGTACCAACAATCATCTGTAAGATGATTGAACAAACCACATACTTCACATGGTTTCTTCTTCATCTTAGGTTGATCATCAACTAAAGATGGTGAAGCAACAGAAGACTTGTTCTTCAATGCTTTGGAAGCATTGGTTGCTTTCTTGACACTCTTTAGTAGTCTTCAAACTCTTTCTACTGCCAGTTTTTTCTCTTCAGTACTGACAGCAGTTGAAGTTTGAACTTCAGGTGTTAAATCCTGCTCTCCAGTCCTTTCAGGACCTTCAGGATTAACTCCTGAGTTGATCAACCTATTGATCATGTGAATGTCAGCATTTGGACCATCAACATCAGCTGATAGGTTCAAAGAGGGCTTGATGCTGACTGCTACTTCTGATTGTGCTGTATCAGAAGGTAGATCACATGATGTGATGGATTGGTTATCACTCTCACCATCAGATTCTACCTCTGCTCTTGGGGTAAAATCTGTAGGTGGAGCAGTGTGATTGTAGCCAATTCCAAACTTCACATTTGAAGCAGATTGCTTACTAAGAAGCATTTCAAAACCTTTGCATGATTGTACCCATCTATCACACTCGACCTGGGTAACTGCAAGGGTTTCTTTGAGATCTTTGTACTTCTCTAGAAGTACATCTTCTCTAGCCTTATCATCAATTATTTGGCAATTCAGTTTATAAACCTCATCTTTTATCTTTGAGCACAAACTCAAACTCAGCTTTGTTTTTGGAATTATTTGTTCTAGCTCAATGTTCTTATTAATTAAAGCTACATTTGCTTCTCTAATGGAAGCAAATGCTGCTATGCATGGTTCAGAACATAATTTGGCTTTTGCCTCAGAGGATACCTGTGATACCTGAGGTGTAGAGGCATTGGAAGATGAAGTATCAGCAGACTCCAAAGCCATAAGAGCTAGATTCCCAAAGGGACTGTCACCACCATGTTGACCAGCACCTGAGAACAGTTGATCATGACCAGACAAGTCATCTGGTAAACTGCTCCAGTCAACAACTCCTGGGGTGAAGAAGCTGTGTTGTTGAGATGAGGTTGTTGATGAGATAGGGAAGGCTGAGGTTCTGGTAATGCATGAGGTTGTGGTGTCATAGGAACTTGAACTTGATTTGACTGTGGCATGTAATAACAAGGGTACTGATATGGCATTTGACCCTGAGGAACAAAATATGCCGGAGATTGTTGTTGAGGATGATGACTAGAGGTGACAGGATGTTGCCCTCTGTGTTGTTGACTATTGCCAGGAAAAGTCACAAAGGGTGCAGTAGAGTTAGATCCAGTTGATCTACACTCTCTTGCAAAGTGTCCAAGCCGTTGGCATTGTGACACCTCAACTTGCTCTTGTCAAAACCAACTTTGGTTTTGCCAGAGAGTCCTGGGAATTTTCTTCCAGTTCTTTTGTAGAACTTCTGAGATCTGATATTTATCAAGGCCATTTGGCTCAAAATATCCATCTCTTCTAAGTCATCATCAGCAATCCCCTTGAGATCATCCATAATGAAACATAGATTGTCATTATTACACCCAGTAAACTGACCATCAACACTTACAAATGCAGAATCAGAAGTGCTGAAGAGAAATTAATATGCTCATCATACTGGCATTCAGATGAAGCATATTCTGACTCATGACCCACCAAGGCAGTGTTGCCTGTATAAAGTCTTCAGTGAGCTTTCCAGATGAAGACAGCTTCTCTTCTGTTCTATCTCTCTCTCAAAAGTGAGCAATTTCCCATGGAGTTGGGTGAGAGATAGTTTGTCCAAACTTGCACTGGAGCGTAGGACAATAGTATATGTGTCCCATCTCTCAGGCAGTGATCTGAGAAATCTGTTATTCATCTGAATATTGGTGTATTCAAGTTTGACCATTTTTAGTTCAGAGATCAAACAAGAAAACCGCTCATATTGTTGAGTCAGTGTCTCACCCTTTCTATGAGAGAATGTCTCATATTGTTGGGCAAGAATTTCTCTATTATTTGCCAAGACCTCATCTGTTCCTCCAAATTGTTCTTTCAAAGCAATCCAGAGGTCATGGGCAGTTTCATGATGCATTAGCCCAGAATAGATTTCATTGGGCAATGCCATGGCCAGAATTCCATGGGCTTTTGCATCAATCTCAAGCAACTTCTTATCCTCATCTGAGTATTGCTCCCTCCTCTTCGGAACCATTTGATTGGTTTCCGGGTTATTCACCATAGGCTTGTGTGGACCATGTACCACTGATGTCCAACACCCTGCGCTGTTAACAGACAGGTGATGGAGCATACGTCTTTGCCATATGTTATACTCATTCCTAACCAGCATAGGTGGCTTGGTTGAGGAACCAGTATTGTGAGGATCATTGGGGAGTGGTCATTTTCAGTTCAAAAACAGTTTAGTTCAAGTTTTAAAAGTTTTAGACAAACCACAACAAACTCAATGAGAACCAAGAAAAGATCTCAGGATGAATGAGCAGAAATACAGAAAATTCAATCTCTATAACCGTTTCTTGCAAAAACAAAAGCTAATTCAATCAAACTTAGATCTTGAATAGCAGTTTCAATGATCAATTATTAGATCGATCAATGATTAACCTGCTCTGATACCATTTGACAGGATCAGTGATCACAAGTTTGATGTATCAGAATATAAAGCAGCGGAATACACAGAATTAGACAAATTGTAGCAAGCAATCGATACTTGTAAGCATTAAGATCGCATACGGTTATAGGAGAGAATATGTATTTCTGATTTCTAGGAATGTTTATAGATGTAGAATATTTCTAATCAAATCAATCATTCATTCCATTAATTCTCATTCCTCCACATTACAATAGGTTGTCACTCCTTATATAGAGTGCAACAGTCACTGCTGTTATCACGGAAAGTGACAACTGGCAGATCCAATACAAAAATAACTAATCTTAACAAACTACTGAAATGTTCACAACTACTGAGAACATATCAGCATGTTAAGTACAAAATATAAAACTACTGAAACTACAACGACTGAAGAACAAGCTCTTCAGTCGTTTTACAAAACTACTGAAACATAAAAATATAAAACTACTGATATCACAACTACTGAAGAAGTACTCTTCAGCAGTTGTGACAAACTACTGAGGCTTCAGTACTTGATCTTCAGACTTGACCTTCAGGGTTTTCATCAGCTGATGACTTCAGTAGATATCATCAGCTGATGTCTTCAGTCTTTGTCTTCAGACTTTGTACATCAGTTGTTGATCTTCAGCACTTGTGAACTCTTCAGCTGTTGTACTTCAGTACTTTGGTCTTTCAGCTTCAGCACTTGTGTTCTTCAGCTGTTGTACTTCAGCACTTTGGTTCTTCAATGTTAAGGTCTTCAGCACTTGATCTTCAGCTGTTGGGTTTCAGCACTTGTCAAACTACTGATGAGGCTTTCAGCAGTTGTGTGATACCATGTGGGACTTAGAGGTTTTATGATCTTGGCTCATTGGTTCTTTTGGTCCAACACGGGGCTTACCAGGATCCATACTATGTGATTTGGTTTACGTATAACAGTTAGTACTCGTAAACTAAATAGTCCTGAAAGTTGCAGGACGTTAAGGTTTGAACACAATTACAACACAACACACAATGGGAGATTATCTAAACTCTAACAAAAGTAAACTGGGTTACCAAAAGTGATACAAAGACACAAGTAAAGCAAGAGACAGAACAGGAGAATATGGTTTCAAGGATGCAAGTATATTGCTTTCTCAAGTTCTTTTACAAGTGTTACAAAGTATGTTAAAGATACATGAACTTGAAATACTTATACTACAACTACAGCTGGCTATACTATGAAAGCCAGCTGGATACAATTGATAGACACTAACAAAATCAATTGTAGAATCAAAAGGCATATCTGCCTTTGACCTTGTGACTATGACATGCCATAGCTCACATCCTTATACATTACAAAAAGGATAAAGTACATAAAGTGGAAAGTTTCAGACTCAAGACCTCAATGTACAGTTACCAAAAGCATGGACCTTTTCACCAACTCTTGTAAGTTGGTGACTTTCAGAGACGCAGCGGAAAAGGTGCTTTATGGAACAGTACATCAGAAAGCAGTGTACTAAAAGTCTTCGGAAGAAATCTGTCTTCATGGGTGAAGCTTCGGAAGACTTTGTCTCTTGAAGCTTCGGAAGACTTCATGTTGGCTTCGGAAGATATTGGTCTTGACTTCGGAAGATTTACACTTAGAATGTTTTCTAATGTATTGTGTAAAACTTCGAAGCATTCTTCACTTCAGTACTTAGTGCATGTTGCTGAGACACTTTGGATGTTTAGGTTGCATCAGACTTCAGGATCTTACAAACTCCCCCTAGGCTGATGCTACCAAAACACTTAGAAGATCTTCAGATGTTGGTAGTCTTCAGTACAATCAAGACCATTCCTTTCTTCATTTGGTGGTCAGGATCATCAAGACTCATAGTATCTTCTCATTTCAAAGAGATCATGCAGAGGTAAGTTGATTATGTCTTGCCAGGAGTAGACATTCTCAACACCTTGATCTCTGACAACATGCCATCTTTCTGGATTGGGGAATAAGTCCAGGACAAGATAGGTGTCTCAGTTGCTAGAGGA